>PNEQ01079620.1:0-18164 GCA_003012365.1 Medauroidea extradentata | reverse complement strand
CAAGTCCTTTTTATGTAGGAAAAGTTCATGGAAAAGTACTACCTACGGACATCCCCAGGATGTCTGGCATACACATCCCTGGGACATCCCTAGGAGCTCCCTGGGATCTGTAATAAACACATCCCCAAGACATCCTCAGGAGCTCTCTGGGATCTGCATTAAATGCATCCCCAGGACATCCCTAGGAGCTCCCTGGGACATCCCTAGGAGATCCCTGGGACCTGTATTAAACACATCCCTGGGACATCCCTAGGAGCTCCCTGGGACCTGTATTAAACACTTCCCTGGGACATCCCTAGGAGCTCCCTGGGACCTGTATTAAACACGTCCCTGGGACATCCCTAGGAACTCCCTGGGACCTGTATTAAATGCATCCCTGGGACATCCCTAGGAGCCTCTTTCCAGCAGCAAAAGTAAAAGTTTAGTATTCAACACAAAAGAAAACAAATGTATTTGTTTTGGTGATATGTAAACTTAGTATTTAACACACAGTCAAATACACATAATTGTTAATGTAGCCTCTTAAAATATTTTGAATAAACAATTCGTCTGTAATAACATTTTTTTAAATGCTTCAACTTCCAAAAGTCCACCAGTAATAATAAAATATGTGTGTCGAAATTTAATAAATTTACCAATTTCTTAAGGCATATATAAAAGTTATGAATTATCTACTAAATTAATTGCAACAAACCTAATGTATATTTAAATAATATATTGAGCTATCTAGTGGTCATATTAGGAACTTGCCTGGAAATCCACTATGTCCGTGGGAGCTCCTGTTCGGATATCCCAGGGAGCACCTGCTCGGACATCCCAGGGAGCTCCTACTCGGACATCCCAGGGAGCTCCTGCTCGGACATCCCAGGGAGCTCCTACTCGGACATCCCAGGAAGCTCCTGCTCGGACATCCCAGGAAGCTCCTGCTCGGACATCCCAGGGAGCTCCTGCTCGGACATCCCAGGAAGCTCCTGCTCGGATATCCCAGGAAGCTCCTGCTCGGACATCCCAGGGAGTTCCTCAGAGGAGCTCCGTGGGAGCTCTATGTAAGGACATCCCTGGGAGCTCTCCAGATGAGGAATTTAGGATGACCCAAATTCATCTTCCAAGGAGCTTCCTGGAATGTGATGTACTATTCGAGGAGGTACTTGGGACGTCCTAGGGACTTGGTTTTTCGGTGCTCTCGGACATCCGAAATATCCATCCTTAGGACATCCCGAGGATCGCATGTACCCGGATATCCTCAAAGGATGTCCCTAGGACATCCTGGGGACTTGCTGTGCTGGTAGGGAAGTTTGCTAGACTAGAAACGACATACTTTTTATTTCACATATAAAGAAAATACATAATTATCGTTTTTGAAGTGCGTCGTCGTTGTTCGTAGCAATAGAACTGAACGAAACTTGAGTACTCGAATTGTGTGTGTCATGTCTGATTTTAGTGGCGGTTTTTAGTTACAAATTCAAATAAAATATGTCCGCATTTACGAGATTCGTAACGGCAATAGTGCGTGTTGTATAAATTAGTCGAGGGACAGAAACCAGTATTGTAAGACGTTAACTTGCAGGTATTTATAATTAAGACTACTTTTCATTATATCTTATATTCAGCCCCTGTGCATTTAATGAGTAGATATTGTAGATAAAATTTATCGGAGCAGTTTAATGTAGTTATAAACATTGCATGACAGTATGTAAATAAAAGCACGTGGCATTATTTATGTTTACATTCGACGGAAAGATATAGGCAGAAAATAGAAATTAATCAGGGCTTTTTTGTGTGTTCACTTTATTCCGAATCACCTACATCAGAATTATTGAAATATTTGGCAGGTGCCTGACATGTTAAAATAGTTACTTGGTAACATGAACAAGCAGTCTGAGTATGCTTACTCCTACTGTTGTAAACACAACAGAAGACAAACACAATGCAATGAATATGCTACATACCTACAGATCCTTCCAATGGAACAGAAGGAGTGTCAACGGTTGTGGCACTGGATAAACCTCTCACAGCATCCATCAATAACACAGGATCTGTTTGAAATTAACAAAATATTTAAAGCTGCGCCATGTTTGAAACTGCTAACTTAACATAAAATGTATGAGGTTTTGTTAGAGATTAACATAACTACATGTCATAAATCCAATAGGTTGACTAAAGAATTGGAACTAAACAATTTATAAAATATATTTTGTTTAGATTTTGGAATAGGCCTAGCCTTACAATTTACACAGCAGTGCACAAGGGGCTTTGAAAACACCTTTTGTGGAATTAAAAATCAATATAAATTATTGTTTTGCAGGCCTTACGTTTGTGATATGCAGAAATGGCTAAAATATTTAATTGAGCAGAGTACCACAAATTTATAAAAGGACAAAGGTTAACATACTAGTATAGTTTATTAAACATGTAAACACTGAAAAATGTACCGAAAAAAAGTATTGTGCATTTACGTGATTCACTTACATGCTTACCTGGCAATTCCGAAGGTGATACACGAATTTCATTGTTCCTTTTTGCTGGCAATCCCAACGTTGGAACAGAATCTGCATTTAGCCTTTTGGTACCAGGGCTAAAACAATCTTCTGCAAAATGTGTACTGCAAATTTTGTAGAGGGAATAATTTATTTCGTTTGTCAAATCAACAAACATTGGTGAGGCTATTTCACGTTTCCATACCTCGAAACGGACAGAATCCGACAACACAGGAAACCTGCCTGACAGATGTTCGGTCCTCACACCCTGGCACACAGCAATTTCTTGAATACACCATTTTCAAATTATATATATTACGTTTAACCACAATTATGAACAACGCTGCGCATGGTAGCCATTTGCAAAAATTTGAAGCACAGCGCACGCATACATGCATGCATGCATACATACACGATGCTAGCACTTTAAGCGGCTGTGTCACAAAATATTTTTAATGGTCAACGTAGCTCCATAAAAGATAACAGGCCGTGCATGTGAAGGTCAGCACTGCAGTTTCGGACCTAAACTCGGCCATCATGGTGACCTTAAAAAGTTACAGAATAGATCCCCCTGGTTAACCTGGCAGTGCCATCGATATTTGGTGCCATCTCTTATAAACCCTTGTAGACTCCTTGGTGTTAAGTCCTCTTGGATAATTTTGTACTTCGTTTTGAAAAAATCACATTTGGCAAATCACCAAACATTCTGTCAGTATCACGTCACATATTTGTTTTGTTTTATGAAGAATGTCATGCAAGAGTTTTATTAGTGCCATATAAACATAATCGTAGTTTGTTTAATAGTGAATACATATATCTATGTTTCGAAAACAAATTTTTACTGTTCACGTTCCGCATCACATAACCTAATCCACAAGTCCACGGGGGTACGAGCAGCTGCAGACAGGACGGGCCCCGCTTGCCATTGGCTGGCTGGTAGGGGAATGTTATTAGCTGTTCGGTTTTGGTATTCCATACCGTTTCTGGTGACACTGTTTATTTACTCTTGTTTTTTTTTTGTAGTTTGTCTATGTAACAAACAATAGACTCGTCGAGCATTTAACCTGCCCACAAATTTTAAACTCGTATTTAAGTGGATGGAAATGTTACTTGGTAAATATTATATAGGCAAGTAAACTTACATTTGTTTCATCGGTAGTATATATAGTGCTATATAATGAGAATCATAACTTGCAGTTGGACTGTGACGCCCGTTGGTACATGGCATTGGTAGGGTACTTTCATTTTTCTCAATCCGTCTCCCTGGCTACCCTACCCTCTAAAACTCCTCTCACTGTCTCCAAAATCTTCCGCAGCAAATTTAATTGTTTTAATACATTATTAAGTTATTGAATTATAATACCTCAATATGCCCGGTGTGCAGTGGGTGGAAGGGATGGAAGACATGGGTGGCATTATGCAGACACTAGCTTCACAGCTAGTTAACAGGGAGCTAGTGCAGGCAGTAGGAGTACCAACTAGATGGACTGCAGATAGTGTGGTGTCAGTGCTGGATGTAATACTGGTCAGTAGAGGGAATCAGTGATCATGATATACCTGTGGTAGAAATAAAGCTAGGAAAATCTAAAGCTGATCAAACCAAAGAGTGGGCTAAAGGGAAGAATGTGGAGTGCCTGTGGGAAGAGTTTAAAAAGATCATAGAAGATATGTTGGTGAGGTTTGTCCCAAGGAAAAGATAAACGGCTGGGGGACCCACCATATTATGGGAGAGAAATTAAGAGGCTGAAGAGGAAGTGTAGGCAATTGCATGCAAGATATAGGAGAGGGGAAATTGTAAATGCTAGGGCATGGATGAAGCAGATAGGGAAGGAGCTAGAAACTAAGATAAAAGTGGAAAAGGATGAATACTTGGGTAACATCATGGTTGAGGGAAAAAGCAAAGGATGACAGAAGCTCTTTGGTTATCTAAAAAATGGTGAAAGGTGGAGAGAAAGGAATTCCAATACTTACAGGGAATGATGGCTTGACCGCAACCACTGACAAAGAAAAAGCAGAATTATTGCTGGCTCAGTATTTGTCTGTGTTTGAGGGCTTGGACGAATGGGGTGAGAAAGCAGATAGAGTCAAAGGGCCAAGTGGTAATATAAGGATAAGGGATAGGATATAGGCAAAGTAATTAAAGGCTTGCATCCTAACAAAGCAGTGGGGCCTAATGGCATAGGGAATGGGGCTCGTAAGTTTGGTGGGAGGGTTATGATAAAGTATTTAGAAGTGTTTGGCAGATCGCTGGAGGAGGGCAAGTTATCAATGGGATGGAAGGAAGGTCTGGGGGTGCTAGTATACAAGCAAGGGGAGGATAGGGCAAGGCCTGGTAGTTACAGACCGGTGAGTCTCACCTCGAGAACGGGTAAGATAATGGAAAGGCTGGTAGTTAAATTTGTGGTAGATTTAATGGATGAGAAGAACTGGATACAGGAATATCAGCATGGGTTCAGAAGAGGCTACTCGTGTGAGACGCAGCTGGCTGGGTTATTGGAGGATCTAGTACATTCTGTAGATGAAGGGAAGCAGGTTGATGCCTGCTTCATAGATCTTGAGAAGGCGTTTGACAAGGTGTCACATGGAATTTTAATGAGGAAAGTAAATGAGCTGGGTTGACAGGGTTGGTTTGTTCAGGAGGGGTATGGGGGGAAATTAAGGCATGTAAGCTTGCCACCGGGCGAAAGCCCAACTGCAAGAGGGTATTATTATTATAATTTTTAAAACTCCCAATTGTTTTCTGAGTGGTCAGTTATGTTTAACAAGTTAATGTAATTGTAATTTATTTTGTGTTTTATTGTTATGTCAAATAATTAGTGAGAAATGTTTAGGGTAAAGTTTTTTTGTACAGTTTATCAGTCCTTTCAACTGGCTATTTTGTAATGTAGCAGACAGTCGATAGTGAACAACATAGTTGTAGTGTCTTAAAATTTAAATATTCAAACTGATACAAAAATTTGGTTTTGAGGATGAATGTTTGCACAGTGATGAAAGTACATAAAGCCGCTGGAGGCACCCAAAGTTAAAATAAGTAAACAAAAGTAATGGAATGTCCAAAATTTTTATGGTATGTTATTTTAGAAATGAACAAAGTTACAAGCTTCTTAATTAGTTAGTTTACAAATATTGATATGTATTTTTCAGCTGTCATTAGCAAAGTTGTGAAAATTGCACATTGCATGAAAAACCTTAACACACACACATCAACACTAAACAAATGAACACATTCAAAGATTGTTCAGACCTAATGTGTGAGATTACAGGATCTTTTTATTAATTTAACCCATGTTATAAGTCATAAGTTAACAAAAAATTTAATTAGTTGAAAGAAATGTATTTTATATTATAGGGTAAACTTTACATAGTGCACACTAAAGCTGGAATCACAACTGAACGACAGAAGCGACACGAATGCCCATGACGTGAATAATAAAATATGTCGGCTATTCAGCTTCAAGGTGGCTATACTGATATCACAGAAACCTCAGTGCAGGTTGGTGGACACTTTAGTTGTTCGTGTTCGCTTCTGTCGTGCCATTGTGATTGCAGCATAAGTGCTAATGTTTTAACTAGCCAAGTAGTAAATGTAAAATGGTTACACATCATCATCTAACAAATTCTTGAACAATTTGGTTAGGGAGTAAACTCCAAAATTGTTGCCTAGTTGAATAAAAGGAACTGCAAGTACTGATTACTCCCTTTGGGCGACTGCAGCTTAGTACATTGTCTAATTTTAAATGAAACCACCTGCCCGGCTGTGGCATTGCTTGCTTGTGTGGAATTTTTAAAGGAAAAGTTACGATAGCTTAGTGAGATATTGAGGAAATGGAAAAAAAAAAAAAAAAAACATTTTTTGGCTCCTCCCCCTCTTTTCCCTTTCACCTTCCAAATTATATCAATACCTTGCCAGGTTTATGAGTTATCAAGGATATTAGGAAAATACATTTTACATGGCTGTAACTCAGGACGGTGTCTATGCTTACCCCCTTCTGCCTTCCACTCCCTGTCCAGGCCAGGAGCATGCCTCGCACATTTACACAAACACGCACTTGTTAAATGAAAGAGACTCAAGTTACTGGCATTTACTTCGTCACGTATCCATACATAAATTCAGTTACCAATTCACACATCATTGTACACTTTCCTCAGTACTCTTCATAGGGCATGACTATATACGAACACACTAATTAATAATTTCTCCTGAAGGGTGAGGAAGAACAAGAATTTATACCTTTGACATCTGGAAGAGTTGCAAAAATTTAGTTAAGGCTCGGTTTCAGTCACAATATTAAATTTTATTATTTATTGCTTTTTTGAAAATCCAAAAATGAACGTTAAATATGCTATTATACCTCAAATTCTATTTACATTTCACTGCAGTACAGACCTTGCGATTTAGCTGTTAACTTATAATTACGCCGCCATGTGTGTGGAAAATTTATTTATATTAATAATTTGCAGACAAAGTGCGACCTAACTATACATTACTAGCTCTATTGCCATGCTTGTATTGTATGAGGTATATAGAATTTGCGGTATTGTCGCCGATTTTAGATTTTTTTTCTCAGAATTCCAAAAAAGCGAAAAATTATAAAATTAATAATGACGACTGAAACCGAGCCTTAAGCTGCACCCACGTGGGCTATGAAACCCATTGCCTACAATGGCGCCTAAATGTTAAATTTTAAACACCAATCAAAACAGCAAATAAACACTCCTGACTGAGTGGTGGCATGTGCGAGGGAGGGAGAATTAAAAGGAGGTTCCAGATTGAATTTAGGCTAACAGCAAGACGACGACCAGATAAGCAACTAGGTGCTCCCTCGCAAAAACACAGCTGGCTGCGTTGAACACTGAAAAACAACTGGGGCGAGCATTGTACATGCTGACCGCACTACTTGCCGTGGCCAAATTCAAAAATAATAACTAAACATTTTCCTTAGTGTACGTAGACACCCTTTTGTTGCTGGTTTTTTCAGACTGTTGAGGAAGGCTACTAGTGGGAAACTTATCTTTTACTATTGCCTACTAATACAATTTCTTAGCTGTTTTTAAATTTTTTTAGCCACTTTCGTCAATATGTGGTCCAGCTCTATCTGTATATGCCATCAACCACTCACAGCTACATTTTATTGTGTTGCAGCTTTCGGTGGAACTGTCAAAACGTTGCTGCTGGCGTGAACTGCTAGAATGACTTGAGAGGTCATTATCTGAGTGAGAATAATGAAGCTGGGTTTCTCATCTTGAACAGACATGAATGAGTTTTCAAAGCATTCTTTGTTAAGATCTTCCAGCAGGGTACACAGCATCTGATGAAACAAGTGCTTTTTTATTATTATATTTTATTTTGGACTTAACATTAACCTGCCAATTGTGATCAACCTGCCAAATGCAGAGAAGTCAGCATACTATTGGGCACAGTACATCCAACCAAGCATTATAGAAGTTGGATCATCGTCAGACATGATAATTTTACAAGCAATACTTTTTTAAGTTCCTGTTTTATTTTTTATGTGTATAATTTCCATATTTGGATATCTTTTTTTGTTTTAAATGCAGAATGCACAAGAGAATCCAACCCCAAACTCATCCACCGTCAAGAGAGTTGTGAGATGAAAGTCGTAATTGTGTGTTGATTGTGTACTATCTTTTCCTAATTTGGTTTTACTAAATTCAACTAACATATCTGCTTGAAATTTTGTCATTATGGAAAGACAGAAGTCATCTTTATTCAATTTTTTTTTAAATCCTGTGTCTTGTAGAAAATGACATGATTTTCTGTGCCTAATTTTTGCATATGTTTTACCCATAAATGTGTGCTCACAGCATCGTTTGAATTGTGCTTGTCCTTATCTAACTGAAACTCTCTTATTATGTTACGTAGACCATACCGTGTGATTAAATGTATTCTTTCAAATGACACAGTGACACTATCTCTGATGTTGTTCAGAATATGATCCAGTGACACCCCAGAGTTTATTTAACACGTGAAAACAAAGTATATTGTTATTAATGTTAAATTACATAAGTTCTGATCATAAATGATTCAAATAGTACATTTTAATTACAATCATACGTGATAGTAAAGGAAGAGTGCTACAGTGACAAATTTGTTCATTGCTAGTTGAATTTAACGTAGATTCTTTCCATTTTGGTATTTCCTGTGAAAAATTGTAACGTTCTGCCTTATCAGAACACTTCAATAAACATAATTTCTTTTTTACTTTATTATTCGAGTTAAAGTGAGCACAAATTTTTTTAACGTTTGGAAAAACTCGCTAGCCATTAACTGCATGTAATTCAAAATTAACAATGGTTGCCTGGCTCCTTGTAATGGTTGCCTGGCTCCTTGTAATGGTTGGCAGCAAATTACTGAATGAAGTTCAGTGTATTTTTCTGTTTATAGGCCATTCGGAATAAAGTGAGCACTAAAGATTTAACCTTTGAAAAAAATCACTAGCCGTTACTGCATATACATCACCAGTAACAAGAGTTACTTTACTGCTTGTATGGTTGGTAGCGATTTATTGTACGTAGTTCCATGTATTTTCCTATTTGAACACAACATTAGTGAAAGAACATATGATGAACTCGACCGGTCTGTATTTAATACACTTCAAAATATTTACTTATGATCTTACTGACATTCATACATACATTATAACTAGACTCGATTGGCGTGAGAATTATGTGACGCTATCGTCGACCTCGAGTCGCCGTGGTCGTTATCGCTTGCTCCGTGCTTCAGACAGTTCAAAACTCCACTAACAGGTGGCATCAAAGTTAGGTTCTCGCCGCCAAGTTGCATATTTGGTTGCATCATTTGCGTGCGTTTGCCCGTTTTGCATATATACACATTCAAAAGTATTGGAAATTACTTTGAGTATCATTGCCGAAATGATGTGAAACCATCGGTAATCTGTCTATTATGTTTTATGTTTGTCAGACTAAAAACAACATACTTTTTATTTCACATGTTAAGAAAATACGTTATTTATTGTTTCTGAAGTGTGTCGTCGTTGTTCGTGGCAGTAGAACTGAACGAAACTTGAATTATTGAGTAGCGTTTGTCATGTCTGTTGTAGTGGTGGTTTTGCATTACAAATTCAAATAAAATATGCCCTCATTTACGAGATTTGTAACAGCAATAATGCGTGTTGTTTAGATTAGTCGATGGACAGAAACCAG
Organism: Medauroidea extradentata; assembly: GCA_003012365.1. Classification (NCBI taxonomy): domain Eukaryota; kingdom Metazoa; phylum Arthropoda; class Insecta; order Phasmatodea; family Phasmatidae; genus Medauroidea; species Medauroidea extradentata. The sequence goes on along the minus strand of PNEQ01079620.1, from coordinate 8,499 downwards.
ACATTAACTCCCAGGTATTTATAAATAACATTACTTTTTTTATATCTTACATTCAGCCCCCGTGCATTTCATAAGTAGATATTGTAGCTAAAATTTATCGGAGCAGTGTAATGTAGTTGTAAACATTGCACGACCCTATGTAAATAAAAGCACGTGATATTATTTGTGTTAACATCGGCGGAAAGATATAAACTGGCAGGAAATAGAAATAAATCAGGGCTTTTTTGAGTGTTCACTTTATTCCGAATCACCTATAAATAAAATGATACTGAAAAAAAATTGATTAGTGCAACATATTTATATTTAATATGTAATAATAAATGAACTTCTTTATCAAACTGTAGGTTCGTACCGGCTGCACAATTTGTTCTTACTTGCCCAAACATCAAGTGTTTCGAGAGATGTACTGTAATTTACGTTGTTAGCCAATGCTCGTGCGTCTATCAGTGATCAGTGCAAAACAGAGTTTATGGTTTTACCAAGATATACCACCACTATTCTTTGATACTAAAATAATTTTAATGCATAATATGTTGTACTATGGAAAATATGTCAATTTTAACACACAATCAGTAGAATCAGGATAAAAAATATGTCTGTACAGTTGTCTAGTTATATTATGTTTGTAAATGAACATGTAGTCGTAAAGCATACCTTATAATAGAACTAACTGGGCACTTCGTAATTGTTTTAGAATAGACATGCACATGAAATGTTTAATTTTCTTAATTTGAAGGAGTTAATTAACATAGAGTTTCCTGAATGTCTGTTTAGCCATGTATTGTATTCAAGATTATGTAGGACTGAAAAAAATGTGTAGGCCTTTTTCATATGTAACCAAGACATTTGCCTTCACTGGCCACTTCTACAATATTGTGACTATATTTAGTTGAGCTAAACTTTATATAAGAGAGAGAGGTTTTTCATGTGCAATTGGTGCTGTTTTATCTACAAATGGTATACAAATTATTAGAGAGGAAAAATACAGGCAGTGCAGTGCATATATTTAAGAACCGACACGCTGAAACCTATATTACAGAAGTTTCTTCACAAGTATTTATGAGAACCTATCATTTATGATACTTTTTATTGATCACGTGTGTATTTAATTACATAATACAAATTGAAGAACAAATTTTGGGAGTACTGTACTATGTAGACATAAAATTTAGCACACTATGTAAACAAAAGCACGTTGCAATGTTTGTGTTTGATTGCAGCAGAAAAATACGAACTGGCTGAAAATATAAATTTAGCTGAACATTTCGAGTGCTCACTTTATCCCCAACCACCTACACTTTACTTGATACGCATCATTATATATGTGCATACAAACACTCCTAAGCAGAATTATATTACAATATGTGTTTGTGATGTGAAGCAGTAGTGTGACGTAATAATACATTTAATTGCTGATATTACAAAAATATTAGAAGGGCTTATGATAATTTTAAATTATATAAATTTTGCCATGCATGTTTATAATATTTGTAAATAATATTGTGTTATGTTGATCTGCAGCTTATACAATTGGTATTGTGTGTTAAAATATTTAATTTGTACATTGATAATTGTGTTTAAACAGGGAAGAAAACTTGTTTTTTCCATAATATTTTTGTTTTATGTTCAGTCAAACAGCAGACAAATAGCCAGAACTTAATAGGTTTGTTTTACGCGGCCTCTCTCAGGAGTTGTAAGAGTTGGGTCAAGTTGACCTGGGTCAAGCCAGGTCAAAAAGAGTTGACAACTCTCGGAGGAGCGAGTAAAACGCTTTGCTTGATTGTATATTGAACATGGCTGAACTAGCAGATGTATTTTAATAATGACGAATCACGAGATTATGAATCTCGTACAGCTGCAACAAATAATGCACGATAAATGATAGTGTCTTCTAACGAAATTATAGAAGAAGTTGGAAAAATACACTTAGCTTAATTAGTCTGAGGTATAATGATAATATTTCATAACTTAATGATTTTTATTGACTTGGAATACTAACCTCAAAAAAGTCAATATTCTTGACAGTAACTCATAATTTATGGAATTAAACACATTTCGCAAATATTTCCACATTTTCAGAACTGTCTTTATAGGTTAACAGCCACATGCAGACAATACCACTACATGCAACTTTTATTAGTTGGAATTAAAAATAAAACTTTTGATCTGCTGGAACTTAACCATCGTCATCAAAGTTTATATGGAAATTATATTATTTTCTTCATTTTCAAAGATGCCATCAAAATAAACTGTGTAATCAAGAGCAACATGCTCGCCATAAAATCCAGCAGACTTGCCCTCGCAACTCTTCCTCGAGAGGAAGAGTTAAAAGAGCATGCTCTTTTTGACCTAGAAGCATCTTGACCTCACGAGCCCTGCGCCATATTGTTTCCCGTGAGTAAAATGCCTAGGAGCGCCGCAGGAGCTGCAAGAGCACGAAGAAACGCGAGGTCAAGGCCAAGTAAAACAAACCTAATACTTCAAACAGCTTTTTTTACTAAACTGCTTATTTAAAAGTAGGTGTCATTTCCTGTCTAGGCTATACAAGAGAATAAAATAATGTGTTATTGAACAAGTGTGATTTTATGTATTTGGTCTGAGATGTAATGTTTGATTTGTATACATTTTCCAAAAATTAATGCCTTTAAGTAGTATGATTATGTTCCTTCTGGCACAGGAGCCGGTGTGAGGTACCCGCCCAAGTGAGGTACCACCCTCCATGTTGTGGCGTCACGGCCCTGGCCGCCATGTTGGATGACCTTGACCTTTAACCTTGACCTTGAGTGTAAAATTACCAAAATTTTCCAAAATTTCGAAAATTTCAAAAAAAAAATTAAAAAATTCAAAATTTCCAAAAAAATTTCAAAATTTAAAAAAATCCCGAAAAAAATATTACCTCCATTTTGTTTTCGGTCGCCATCTTGTTTCCAGCCTCCATCTTGGTGTTTCTTCCAAAAAATTTTCGATTTCACATTCCATAACAACCCTGCACGTATTTAATAAATATAATTTCTAATAAAAAACTTTATAATAAAATTATTTTTAGTAAAATTTTTTTAATAAAAAAACTATTTAATAAAAAAACTTTTTATATAAAAATTATTTAATTAAATCAACTACCCGGACGAGCTCCATCGGCACACTGACGCCCCCCGCCACTTTTTATTTGTATATATTAACTAATACCCCCCTCCCCCTTCCCCTTACACGTACTTTAATTTAATTGGACGCTAGTCACGTGATGAATTCCCTCCTCCTTCCCCTACTTTCTCCTCTCACCAACACTCGAGTTATAACCCGCTCAAACTACCACCCCCTCCTCCCCTTTCCAACCCCTTCCAAAAAAATTTTTTTTTCTACTTTATGTACCATTTCCCCCACCAACATTTCAACTAGCCAATAGGAACGTCTCCCCCCCCTCCTTGCACAATGGTTTAATAAAAAGCTATGAAATGCATGGGAGCACTCAGTATGTTTTTCACCAGTATCAACTTATCTCTTCAGATGAAATGTATGCTTGCTGTTCAGCGGGACAAAAAATATTATCTGCTATAGTGGCATACGGAAAGTATAATTCTTTATCATTGCTAGACAGAGAGAACGAGCTACCGTACTTGCCCAAAGAATTTCTTCTCGTCTACGCACCGCACGAGGTACCGTCAGTGTACAAGTTCCTGCCAGATCATCTAAAAGAAGACGAGGACATTCTCGACTGTTTTTCATGCAAGGAGTGTTTCCGGGGCCATACTTCGCTCCCGGACACGCCACATCGCAGGAGTTGGTGCAAGGCGCTACGACGCTCGTCAACGACCAGCACTTCATCCACTACAGTACGCAACACGTCTAGTGACAGCAGTACTCCAAAGATGCTTACCTGCGAGACCGAGTAGTGACGTTTTTCATAAGTAAATTGCACGCAGTAACATGTACTGTAACATCCAAGGCTTTCGTTCGCAAGACACATTCACCATCAAGCAGGTGTCAATATCGGACAGCGACGATGACCTGACGACAAAAGTTTTCACCTTCGAACCACCATGCCCCTGGCATCATCTGAGCCGTACCACACAACAATTGTACAGACTGCAAACGTACCAGAAACATGGACTCAAGTGGGATTCTGGCAACATTCCATACACCCAAATACCTAATGTCTTGGGTTACATCGTAAATGAAGATTGTCCAGTGTTTGTCATCGGAAACAGACAGAAGCATGTGTTACGTAGTGTGTGCTCGAGCAGCATTAAAATTATCGATGAACATAAGACGTTTAAGTGCCCTACATTCCGGAAACTTGTTGAAATGTATACTGACAAACTTCACAACTGCGATAAAAATAAATTTTGCGCACAGTGTAACTCGGAAGCCCTGAGACTTTGGTTTTATGATAACCCATGGTACGTGTAATAATTCATGATGAACGAAAGAGAGACTTTGCTGTACTGAATTTAATACTGAATGTAATATTAAAAGTGTCAATGTATTGCATTGTAAATAAATAGTTTAAAAAAATAATTTGTCTTTCCGTTTATGAAACCGTCAAGTAATAAAATACATAACCAGAACAACCAAATAATATAAGTGGTTTAAAAAAAAATCTAGCTAATGTTTACCATACATACCTAAGCTCTAAACAGAGGTACATAAATAAATATCCACTCACTACCAAATTTAAAAAAAGTTGACAATTCAGTAAATATATATTCATCCCCCCCCAAAAAAGTACTGTTCCATCACAGTATGAAGAAAAGAATATTGTATAGAGTGACTACACATCATATGTGAGTTAGTGTACAAGTAAATCATGTATAAAAATTACTTTCACAGTAGACTATGGACGAATTAGAATCATATACGTAGCTAGCTAGCCTCCGTGCATCTTCGCGAGAGAGACGTAGCGAGCTGTTATCTGTAACTCTACCCTGCAAGGAGTCTGGGGGGAGAGGGAGGGTGAAGCACGTCGTGATGCCCGAGTCGTGTGCACGTTTGCAGCTTCTGACTCACCATTAATTCAACATGGGCAATGTGAAAATGTATAACTTTGCGACTTCACAAGTCTATATTTTGCAAACGGCTGCTTCGAATTTAAAAATACAAACACTGTTGAATTTATTTTTAAATTCTGAACAAGTAGCGTGTAATTTTTTCTTCCGATGTGTTCACGAGGCTTATACTTATAAGGTACTGGGGAAAAAATTCATGTTTAATGCTGTGTAAAAAAATTTAAACATACATTTATTTGCAAAAATAATACGATAAATTTAACTAAAACACTTATTTCAAAATATCTTTCTTATTGATCCAACTATTTTCTCGATCACTATGTCCAACCCAACGTACGTTCACTTGACCTTTACATCGTTTCAGTATCTTCTCGACCAAATACACATCAGGGAACTTCGTACGCTGTATCTCTTCTGTATAGAAACCTCCGATAATAGGCTCGCCATGTAGATTTTCTAAATAATACATGCGCGGGTACGAATGTCGTATACGCACAACCCTGTATATTTCAGCCGACCAGTTGTGACGGTAGGCCTTATGAAACACTCCACGTTGCTTCGAGATTCGAACCAAGTCTCCAATATACGCTTTAGGCTTGCGAGGATTTTTCTTCTTCCCGTAGGAGTATACAGAATGAAGCAAGGCATCGTCCTTAACATCTTTAGGCTTCATGTGCGTTGTGGAGTGAACCGAACCGTTATATTCACGAACAAGTTTCGGTAGTAACTCCACCCATTTGTAGTTTCCATTAGCCGTGAAATGCTTCCAAAGTTTAGTTTTTAGAGTTCTATGAAAGCGTTCAACGATGCTTGCTTTGAGTCCCGAGTAAGTCGAATAGTGATTAATGTTATACTTTTTCATTAATGTTCGGAAACTCGCGTTAAAATATTCCCGTCCATCGTCTGTATGAATGTTAATCGGAATTCGTCCGAGGGCAAGAATACTCGCCATACCTTTTGATACTTCGCCTGCAGACTTGTTTTTTAGTGGTATGGCCCAGGCATATTTTGAAAATGTGTCGATGGCAGTCAAAATGTCTCGATTACCTTTATTCTCACGAGAAAAATCTTGCACTTCTATTAGGTCTGACTGAAACGTATCGTCCAGTCCTTTCATTACGTATTTCCTTCTAGGATAATTTTTTCTAGCTGATTTATGAAGTTCGCTGGAAACAGCATATTTGGTCATTCTACTATGTAGCCGGCCACGCTCAATTCTTCAATTGGAAATTATTTCGTTAGTGTGTGATCGGTTGCCTGCTGCTTGCAAAGCCAGGAGAATTCTCAACCTATCAACCAACTCGTTTGGATCGTCCCAGAAAACGTAGTCGATTTTATTTCGTGATACAAGTTTCTGAGTTAAACCTGTACCAACAGACGTGCTTAACTTAGGAAATAGTCCAGCTATAATGGAGAATTTTTCGTGCGATGTATCTTTAAATCTTTGTGTTGCAGGATTATCGTTGATGCAATGTGCATGACTGTACCGCAGCAACAGACAATACCTGCGCAGATCTGATTCGGTATAATGTCCTGGCCGTCTGCGAAACAAAAGTTCACACAGTCCCTGCGTGATTTTTTTAACTGTACGATTGCCGAGTTGTAGCATATCTCCGGCCAAAAACTTTACTTCTTTATTTCCGAGAAACCATTTGCCATCATGGTTCTGCAGACCGAATACTGGGTCGCTGTTCCGGTCAGAAAACGAAGCGATGTAGTGGTTAAGAAGCGAGCTGGCTTCAGGCCCCTCTTCGCGCACTCGTTTTGGCACTCGCTTGTGCAACAGTTCAATCAAAGGCCTATCGTCTGTGTCCGAATAATCGTCTCGGTCAGGTGCAATTCTTTTACGTTTTCGATTCGGGTGTTGTTCTTCCTCTTTGATTTCCTGTTTGATTACTACTGTAGGTGAAGTATCTTTGCGAGGATGTGACGCGAGTTTGTCGAGACGACTGGTGATTGGTCGGAAGGCTTCTTCTCTTCTAACCTCGAGAGCTAATCTGTTATTTTTAGCTAGTAAATATTTTGTGCGTACTGCATCTATTGCTCGCTGGAGATCACTCGTCAACGCAGTCCCATCTTCCATTGTATGTTTAAGTAATATACTTATATGTTCGTTGTTATTCATGATTCTCCAAAATGACTTTCTCAATTCTATCGAATTGCTCAGAACACATTTCCTGTATCATTTTGCTGCGTCTCACAAGGTCGGTTTTCGTAGCCAGTTTCGAAATAAGCGTGTTTTGCAAGGACCTTAATACATCTTGTCTTTGTGCATTAGAAACATTAATTAAATCTCGCAGTCTAGCTTCTATACCATCTACATGTTGGTCGATTGCAATCAGGTCGTCAAACAGTTTATTCTTAACACTCTCAATCTTTTTTCCGATGAGCGACAAGTCTCTGCGAATACTAGTGATACGTGCTTCAGTCAACCCATTTCCAGAACCTTTATCACTTCCAAACTTGGAAACAGTACCGTTACTCATGGTCGGGCACGTACGATAAACTGATCGAAACCTCTTCTATAATGCCCCTTATGTAGGTCGCAGTCTTTCACCAATACTAGAAATCCAAACTTATCTTTCCAACATAAAGAACGCATGTCTTTGAATTCAGCAAATGTCATGTCTGTGTTAACATGATCGTCATACACATGACGAAAATTTAGCTCATCCATACGAAACAACACCAACAAATTCGCGTTATCGCGAATTAAATGTTTGGGAATGCCCGAATACGTTTGACTCAAATAGAAGCAGTCAACACCCACATGATGTCCCATGCAAAAGTACTCTTGAATACAATTTTGTTTCTCGCAAGCAATGTCGTCAAATACAATCACAGAGCTCATCTTTGCTTTGCTCGGTGGTAGCTATAACTTGGTCATTGTCACTGCACGGAAAATAACCGATTTCTTCTATAGCCTGTAAAATTCGAGCCAGTCATTGGTACTTCGGCTGCTGGAGCGATTTCGAGTATATGTAAACATTTTCAAATCGAAGCCCGTTCAGTTCTTCGAGTAAACTAAGAAGTACGCAGGTTTTCCCCCACCACTTGACCCCGCTATAATCGATCTGATCGTGTTTGGCAGTAGAATGCCATGGCGTGATTCATGAGTTGTTTCATCAGCTTCTGTCGCATGCACAGGAAGAGTAACTTTCTGTTTGATTATCTCCATGATACTGAATCAAAAATGAATGAAAGAAGGATATTTATACGTTTATAGCTCAGTTTACTCCTATGTCTCTTAGAGTGAAGACAGAAAAATCGGGTCATGGTATCGTCGACTCCCTTATTAATAGTCTACCAGTCGAGCTACATATTCCCGGATACAAGTTTTGTGGACCAGGAACAAAGTTGAAGAAGAGGTTAGCGCGTGGTGACAGTGGTATAAACGCACTTGATGAAGCTTGCAAGTGGCACGACGTAGCTTACGACCAACACAAAGATTTAGAATCTAGGCACGAGGCCGATAAGTTACTAGCATACAGGGCCG
>PNEQ01079618.1:0-13751 GCA_003012365.1 Medauroidea extradentata | reverse complement strand
CCCAGGCCTCGTTATATTTTTGTGAAACTAATATATAACAACTCTCCAATCCACTAATAAACAAAAAAAACTGTTTGACCAAGCTACGGCTACTGTAAGTATTTTTTGCACCATAATGGGCGGATTGGGACCACTGTGCGCCGTTCAACGGCACCCTTACCACTCATGGCTCACATGCAATTTATGAGTTATTATTTCAATACAAAAGTATGGGTCAATTTTCTCAGTAAAATAACAGTTACATTCTATCTTATCTTTGGTCAAACTGATTATTCTAATAATTAAAATAATTTTCGATAACTTGTATTTTCAAGCAAATATAACATAGGCCCTACTAAATCTCTGTGGCTTAATGGTTAGACCTCCGTAATGCAGTTGTCTGCAAACTGGCTAGTTGTGCTAGGAGAGAGACCTAGGCGGCTCTTAACAGCTATGGTCGTGAGAGTTGTGTTACTAGAGGTCCTGGGTTCGAGTCCCTTGCAAGAGTTGGGTGTAAATTTGTGTTTGTCGGATAAGTGAGAGAACTGTCATGAGTCACGAAAGTTGTCAACAAAAAACCGTTTGGAACCCGACACCTCCACTTGTCGCTGAACTCAATTTTTAATGAAAAATTAGATTTCTATACAAGAATGGACAACAATCTAGACTACAGCTGCAAAGCATGGTGGTTGGTATCCACCTATTGAGGGAATAACGCCTTGTAGGGGAGTTACTAAACCTCATTTCCAGTTCAAAAGAGTTAATTTTACAGGGTAGAAGTTTTTCCTTATATGCAGAATATTTTCCTCAAATTTTTGTCATGTAATTTTCTGTACCTTTTTTGAGAATATTCCCTCACTTGATGAGTTAAATTACTCGACATGCAGACCTCAAGTTGGCCTATAATTTCCTTCCCTTATATGTAAAGGAAATTTATCTAAAACAAATTTAACAGTGAAGCTTATGGTTTCAATAAATTCGAATGTGTTGTGTTGTAGGGATTGGTTCATGGACACACAATGGGTCGTAGTAAAACCGGAAAGAAAAGGGATCCTGTAAACGAAAATGCATTGAAAAGTGCCCTCCAGGCGATTCCTTCTGATGATCCAGATAAGAAACTGTCATACCGCGAAGCTTCAAATGTGTTTAATATTAGCCAATCCACACTCAGCCGACAATCTATCAAATTTAAAGACTGTGACGGAGACAGGTTTACATATTCCGCTAACTATGCAGTTAAACATGTTTTCACAGATTCAGAGGAAGAGCATTTAGTAGATTACATTCAAACTGTCACAAAGATGCAGTATGGGCTTACAAAAAAAGGTGTCAGAAAACGTGCCTATAAATATGCAAAAGCAAATGAAAAAAACGTGGGATGAGGAAGACTTGCTGGAGAGGAATGGATGCGTGGTTTCCTTAAAAGGCATCTCACAAAATGTTCAATAAGAAAACCCGAAGCGACTAGTTTAAGCCGAGCTACGAGTTTTAACCGCCACAATGTTGGCTGTTTTTTCAACAAGATGTTCACAGTAGGTTCGGTCCAATCCCTCCTGAGAAAATTTGGAACCTGGATGAAACAGACCTCAGCACTGTCCGGGGGCAGTCTAAGACATTTGCTCCTAAAGGTGACAAGCAGATTGGCAGTGCTACATCAGCTGAAAGGGGTCAGCTTGTCACTATGATAGCAGCTGTAAATGCTATTGGAAACGCTTTACCACCGATGCTGATTTACCCCCGTGTTCACTTCAAGGACAGGATGTTGTCTGGGGCCCCCCACGGTGTATTGGAGCCACTAATATGTTAGGATGGTCCAATTAAGAAACGTTTCTGAAGATTTTGGATAATTTTCTTGCCTCAGTGAAATGTTCTAAGGAAGACAGAGCCCTTTTGATTTTAGATAACCCCGATACTCGTCTGTCTGTGGAAGCTCTCGAAAAGGCCTCTGCTGCTGGGGTGGTAATGGTATAGGTCGTTCGGAATAAAGTGAGCACTAAAGATTTAACCTTTGAAAAAAGTCACTAGCCGTTACTGCATATGATTCAACGTTAACAATAGTTACCTTACTGCTTGTATGGTTGGCAGCGTATTGCAGTAAGTAGTTCCGTGTATTTTCCTATTTAAATACAGCAATACTGAAATAAAATGAACTAAATTTGACATAACTATGTTTTACATAATTAATAAACGTTTTTTGTCAAACTAAATAGGTTCCTATCGACTGCACAACTTATCTTAAACGCGCAAGCATTAAGTGACGTGTCCAGAGAGGTTAGACATTTCCCGTCGTTGAGACGTTGCGCGCGGAAAGATACGAATTGGCTGCAAAGAGAAATTTAACAGGGCTTTTTTGAATGTTCGCTGTATTCCGAACCGCCTATAACATGCCCTCTGCACACATCACACAAGCTTCAGCCACTAGATATACCTGTATACGGTCCACTGAGAACATATTATGATCAGGCAATCAATGAAAGGATGTACAACAACAAAGAGAAAACATTTAACATATACACAGTAGCAGAGGCAGTGGGGGTAGCTTATCCTCGAGCATTTACACCAAAAAAACATTATGCCTGGGTTTAAACAATTAGGAATATTTCCACTAGACTCAGGAATCTTCACTGAGGCGACTTCTTGAGTTCATATGTAACCGATCGAAACACAGAGCAGCTGTCATCAGAAACAATTACAGTTGCACCAGAAAACAAAGCTACAAACTCAGAGGGACAGAAAGTATTAGCCTCTAAAAGTGTTGATAAACAAACATCTTTAGAGCCTGTCCGTTCTTTCACACGTCACACAAACCAACACATTACGAAAATTGTTACTCCAGAAGAAATTCTGCCTTATCCGAAGGCCGCACCAAGAAAAACATCAAATAGAGGCATAAGAGCAGGAAAGACGATGGTAGCTACACACTCTCCAGAAAACCAAGCTATAAAGGAACAGAAAAAAAAACAGCAAGTAAAAAAGCTAGCTTTAAAGAAAAAAAACAGTAGCGAGAAATTTAAGTGAAGTGTTCAAAGTTAAGTCGGGAATTAAAAGGAAAGTTTAGAAGAATCTTCTCCAGACCTTGTGAAGAAGCATAAACTACTAGTGTCATCATCGTAATCATCAGAAAGTGAAGTGGAATATCATATTCTTCAAGTAGACCAGTTGACCGATGATGGAAGCGTGGACAGCGCTGATGAAGAATGCCCTTACTGCCGCAATTCTAAGAAGGCTGATTGCAGTGGGGAAAAGTGGTGCAGATGCATTAAATGTGGTCGCTGGACTCATTATCTTTGTGCTGGGGTAGAAGACAAAGAATGGAAATCATACAGTTGCGATTTTGTGGTTCCTGTTAAAAATGTCATTTGATTTCTTTTCATAAACATATCCTTATAATTCTGCCGAAGTAAACATGGGAATTTCTACATTCTTTCAAGAACGAATTATGGCATTTGTAAGATTTTTTAAAAGCTGTTCATTGTTTACATGTAATTTTGTTTTGTTTTCGAATATTATTCGAGATTCATTATCGTGTTTTGTAAGTTTTATTTTAATTTTTAGTATCATTATTCCCTTGACATTATAAGTGCATATTATATATCTTAATGTTACAGTAATGTATTGTATAACATAGTTTTTAAAAAAATATTTTTAGACACAGAATGAATGTGACATATGTTTCGCATTATTATTTGCTTGATAATGTACAAATTGTTAATGTAATATAGCGTTTTCCAGGCATATTATGTAATTTTTAATATGTGGGCCAAGGTACACCAGTATAGTGTAACATGGTCCAAAGTGCAACATATTGTTTGTTTGGTTCTCAAAAAATATTGCGCGGAAACCAAAAGTGTATTCTGTGGTAGACATGCAGCTAATGTATTAAATTGTTCATTTGTCCAAGAAAGTAGTGATTATACCTATCAACAATTACGCAATTCTGATAATTCTGAAAGTGTAACGTTCTTTGAATGTTGTTTTTAAGGCTCAGTTTCAGTCGCCATATTGACTTTTATTATTTTTCGCTTCTTTTTTTTTAATTCTGGGAATAAAAATGTTAAATATGCGACTAGACCGCAAATTCTGCTTACCTTGTGCCATAGTACAGACATTGCGATTTAGCTGTTAACATATAATTACGCCGCAATCTGTGTGGTAAATTATTTTATATTCATAATTTGCACGACAAATTGCGACGTAACTATACATTACTAGCCATGCTTGCACTGTAACACAAAATAAATAGAATTTGCGGCACAATTTTATTCTCAAAATTAAAAAAAAAAAAAAAAAGCATCGCTCTTCAGTTTTGCAGTGGTTTCGAAAATATTTTCTTTAACGCAAATCAATACATGTATCACAAATTCGTTCTTACAGTTTTAACACTTACATACCATCATTTGTATCTGAATTTTTCTGTTGCAATACACCAAACGGATTTCTAGATTTTTGCCCCTGAAATATCACATATTTTGTTGTCAAAATAAGCTAAAATGAAGCAAAATTATTTTTGCTAGCAAACTGTACATTATTTTAAAAAACGCTATGGCGAAATTATGTATCGTATGACTGTACACAGTCTAAAATTTTTTCAAAATGTTTGGTTAAAAAATATTTGAGATATTTTTGCAATTGCTTGAAATAAATGAAAGATCATGGTCTTAAGCAGACATCACACATGTGCAAAGAGCAGTGTTCGGATAATCTGCCAACAGCCGAAGTACTGCACGTCGCTCAGAGGCTTGGGCAGGCGGTCGCCTTAAAGTGCAATAGAAAAAAACTGCAACGAAAACACTATAGGCTGTCCACGATAAAGTCAGCACTGCTTCATTTTTTTTTCTTTCAGCCGTTTTGCAGCCACCTTAACTAGTTCTGATATGAAAACTTCCGAGTATCAAAAAAACCAGTGTAAACGTTACACTTCGCTCAAAACTTAACATAAACGGGACCAATAAAATAGTTTTCTTATTTATTATAAGTTTTAGTTAGTGCTCAGTTTATAGTGTACAGCCTATATGAACTCACACGTATGTACGACTTACATTTTTTACTGCTTCCACCACGTATAAAAAAACACTGCCTCACACTTAAAATAATAAAATAAAATAAAATGTATTTATTGGTGCTATACAAGAAAAGTTTTAAGAATTGTGGAATTTTACACTAGTTTTTAGTTGCATGAAAGTTGTAGTGTTAAAAATAGTAAAAACAGAAGCATACTGGCTCACAGAAAATTGAGGCGTGCTTGTGAAAAACTATATAAGTGCCAGAAAATCACATTTTGAGGTTTTTCAATGAAATAATTATTCGTCCTGTTGTTAATACCGTAGGAAGTGATACAAGTGCCAATAATGCATTGTTCAGTTCAAACAAACGTCCGTAGAATGCACTCGGTGTAACTCCATAACTGTCGACATGGAGAATGATACAAGTACCATTTGAAGTAATTTTTTTCTAAATTTTTTCTGTAACAGTTCTTTTCACACAAACAATCCTGTAAATAAATGTAACACAGCATTCGAATTATAAAATTATTTGTGACAGGATTTTTTGTTCTTTTTTTTTTTTTTTTCTCCTGAAAAACGTACCTACTATTTGTCAATTATATCGTTTCCCACAAACATTCCTCAATTGTAAGCAGCACTCAGTTTATTCTGAACGGCATATAATGCGATTCTTTCAAATTGTCTGTTCGTTGAGCTTACGTATTTAATGTTACATATTCGCGTGTCACTCTGGGATACATGTTCTGTTTTTAAACATGGTGATACGCAGCTACGTTTAAGACAAGAATGGAAGAATAACTGCTACTAAGGTTAATTCTACTACAGGTTAGAAATATCAATGTTAAAAGTTTGTCACAGGGAAAATTTCTGACGCTTTGAGCACTGGTATCGCTACGAGGTGCAAACTGGCCAATTACAGAGCTTTCCTAAATTTTAGGTTACATAAAGTTGATAATTTAAAACGCGAAATTGGTTTCTTCTCACTTTAGAATTAAGTTAAATGACTTCCGTCATTTCCAAGCCTATTTAAATTTAATTTGACTACAGTTTCGTATTTTTCTGGTCTCTTAGCGATAGCAGCGGCAGAAATGTTCCCTGTGCCAAACTCTCCCATAAGAAAACACATTTTCTTTCTAACCTGTAGTAGAACTAACCTTACTGCAATGTAAACGTAACGTACTCATTCAGCGTGCACTTGAGCAAACACTGTGAGTCATACAAGATCACAGCTGCCAGTTTACAAGCGTGTGGTTAACTAAACGCCGTTCCAGATAAACTGAGCAGTAGAAATTCAACCTCTGAGAAATATCACAAACCATTACCAAATATAACATTCTCCATAGCTGCTATACTCATTGTTAGGTTGGCAGCGAAATTACGCAGTATAAGTTCCATGCATTTTCCTACGTAAATTCAACAATACTGAAACAAAATCAACCGAAATCGACATAATTGTATTTTATATAGTTAATAATTTTTTATGTATCAAACTGTATAGATTCCTACTGACTGCGCATTTCATCTTACACACGCAAACATCAAGTGACGTGTCCATAGAGGTTAGATATTTCCCGGCGTCAAGGCCGAGCTAGAATCGCCGTTATAAATAACCGTACAAATTGAACACACACTTTTGAGTGATGCATGCTACAACACACCGTACCGCTGCCGTAAGACCGTAAGAGGGATAGAAACCTATCAACTTCTTACGGTGTGGTTACGGTTATTTATATAGGCTACTTTACGGTCAATGTAGCGCGGGCTTCAGCTGTTACGCGCGGAAAGATGCGAATTGGTTGAAAATAGAACTTTAGCAGGGTTTTTGAGTGCTCACTTTATTCCGAACGGCCTGTACTACTGTCGTGACATGCATATTATAGGTGCAGGTTCAAACCCCGAGCAGTCCAAACATGATTCTACGTTTACTAAATAATACCTGGACGTGGAGTGCAAGAGGGAGTTATCTCTGTGCAGTGTTGCCACTTTGTGCACGTAAAATGCCGTACAACATTTTGCCACTTATTTTTTCGTCTCCAATTGAGGCCAGGAATCGCGGGGTGTACTTATTGTGTGTGTTTCTGGACACCCTGTATACTCGTACGCATACAGTACATACACACATACAGGTGTGCCGCGGCGGTAAAGCGGTTTTCACAACACAGCGGTGCGATACGCGCGACGCTTGCCGCCAGCGACAAGTTCCTGCCATGTCTTCATAATACAGCGACGAAATATCGCCGATAGCAAGCCATACGAACTGGTGCTGCCATCTTTTACCAAGACAAATAACTTAGTAACTGTAAACTGTTTTTTAATAAACATGAACGGAAAATAAAAGAAATGATAATCTGTTTATACTCGCATAGATTTAAATAAATAAATATCAAACAGAAAGCAAAAGTAAAATTTCCTACTGAAAAATAAAGTTAGAAAAATATATTACTTTCATTTCCGCGAACCTACGCTTAATTTGCAGAAATGCCGGAACTTTTAACAGAATGTTATTAAATATAAAATGTTTGTTTATTTCTTTCAAACTTGAAAAAGACGTAAAACACGAGCACGAGTTTTAAAATGTAAACGACTTTTATTCTTCTTTGTATCGGTCGCCAGCGATGAGCGTCAGATCCATTGTCAGCCGCTAGTGCAATGTTCCCGACGCTCGACGCTGGCGTCAAGGTTCTGATTGGCTGACGCTCGACGCTAAGCGTCACGTCGCTCTATTGTAAACCGCTTAAAGTGGTTAGACCACTTGCCTACCACCACTTACATCCAGGCAGTGGTGGATTTAGAAACATATTGGGGCGGGGGGGGCCCCTTCTGTGATTTGATGATTTGTTAAAAAACACCAACCCGTATCAAAAGTGTGCTTTTTTACTGTTACAGAACATTAAAAATAACATACATCGTCAGCTTAGTGCAAGAACTGGGTAACTTAAATTTTCCAAGATTAAGTTATCTGCAGATGCCTACGCTACCCTTATGATTGTTCCTTTTGATATGCATACATTAAAAAATAAGTTAATTAGGAGTATTGATGCAACACAAATTTGCATTTCTAAAAATAACTATTTGTATGACAAAAGAAATGTTCAGTGATGTAGTTTGATATCTCCAGCTACCTAGTTACCTGGTTGTAGCATTAAGCCGACGACATACAAGTAGGACACATTAAATGTACTTGGATCAACATAGAGCAAAACTTAAGTTTCCTTGAGGCAACTGGGCATACTTTGGCTATCAAATGTTGAACACAATTTTGGGAGGGGACTTCAGTCCGAAATCCCCACACACCCTCCCCCCCCCCCCCCCCCCCCCCCCCCCCCCCACCCATTAAATCCGCCCCTGGTTACGTATCCTTGCGGTCTCAATTCTAATTTTCACAGTTTGAGCACGTGGCAGATGTTGCTGTTTGCCTATGGGTTTTCTCAGTCTACTTCCGTTCCTCCAGACCTTGCATTCCATCGCCTCTCCATACTCGTGTTATCCTCGTCAGCTGTCAATTCTTCGCTGCTAAACGATAAGCTAAACATCTCCACACCTCCCCATCAACTCATACACTCGTAAAGTATATAATCTTGAGCGTGGGTAATCACTACAACCTTGGCCGATTCCTTTCACTTACCCACTGTTCTTCTACCAGTAACTTGGGCTGATTCTAGGGCATTAAAAACGCCAAGTAAACTATAAATAAAATATACACCACAATAGCCTTGTGTTTGTAACAAGAAATGTAACATAACCTAGAAAATAAATTCAGATGGATATTGCTAATCATAAATCAAGGCCGCGTTTAGTTTAGCAGTGGTTTCGAAGAAAGGATTTTTTAACGCAAATTAATACATATATCAAAAATTCATTCTCACAGTTTTAAGACTTATATATCATCGTTTGTATCTTAATTTTTCTGCTGCAATACACTAAATGGATTTTTAGATTTTTGCCCCTGAAATAGCACACTTTTTTTTTGTCAAAATAAGCCAAAATGAAGCAAAATATTTTTTTGCTAGCAAACGGTATATTATTTAAGAAAAACGATCTGGCAAAATTGTGTATCGCATGGCTGTAAACAGTCTCAATTTTTTTCAAAGCATTTGGTTAAAAAGTATTCGAGTTATTCGCAATTGTTTGAAGTAAATGAAAGGTCATGGTCTTAAGCCAACTTTTTAATACGGAATATTATGTGCAATAAACAACTACACACCTTTCTGTAGGCACTTTTACGTGTCCTTCAATTTTTTCTTGTAGTGGTAGGACAGTATTTTTATTCAAGCGAAATCTCATAAAAAATTATTTGTCATCCATCTGCAGGTAATTTAGACGTTTCCGAAGAAAATCTTGGCCTCTTTTTGAAATCTACTATCTGTTAATCATCTTAAAATAAATAAATGTAAATTGTCTGCCATCATAATCCAATAATTAATTTTTCTACATACACCCACTTCTGATCTCAATGGTTACTTAAACATGTTTGTTTTTAATGTCCGGAATATCTCGGTAATCGGTACCTCTTCTTGTGTTTAACTTAACCAATGGTTACCGACTTTTAACCCATTAACCTTAATCAGTACTTGAGAAGCAGAAATTGTTGCTAACCGATGTTTGAATTTTAATCAAAAGATAATCGGAACAAAACAAGACATTTGAGACGCCAGTCTTAAGGCGACCGCCTGGTGAAGGGAATGTTTGAGTGTGTGAGACGAAAATCGACGGAGCGCTACGAGCGACGTCAGCCGGCACATGTATTGTAATATCGCCTCTACGGTCAAAGTCGTAAACGCGCGCAGTATTCCCGCCGCAACGTTTTTACTGTGGGACTTTAAGCGGTGACCCTATCATTATATTGAACGCGTCACTGTAGCAATGTCCAATGTACTTATAGACTTCAATTTCTAACAAATCCGTTACATATATGTTGAGAAACAACCGTGTGAAAAAACTGAATTTCGCCAAGTTTGAGGACTTTAAAATAATGCTTTCAATGTGCGTGGTGTCTTGAAAGTCACATTCACAAGTAGTCTGAACTGTGTTTTCTTTTCGTAGGTAAGCACTGTGGACACACATTTACTGATCTCTGACAAAAACCGTTAACTCCGAACACGCTGCACTCAGTTCGAGCGCCAGCCAGGCGGCCGCCTTAAGCCGCCCGAATGTATATCTACTCTACTCAGCTTAAGGGCGCGCTTCACCTCAGTTTACAACGTATTTTTTTATTTGTACCAGAAATTTCTCTTCTTATTTTAAACATAAATTGTTTTTAAATCTTCCTCTTAGGAAATCTTTGTATCTCTTATAGTTTTTGCGTAATGAGTCGTAAACGTCAAAATTTGCATTTTACGATTTAATATACGCCGTTAAAACCAACTGACGTACTAAACAGAAAAAGTTCACAGTGTATAATAATGTGTATAGTAATGCATTGTAGGTGAGGATGTATTAAGGCATAGTAGATACTTTCACGTACACTTAATGGTGTCCGGTATGCACCGGTGAATTTCCGAATTCGCTGATACATTCCAGTATCTCTGGTGCATTTCAGTTGTGTATTTCAGTAAAAAGTGACCGAAAATCAGTAGTCTATGATACTTTAACCTCTCAATACAGGATGTATTGCTCACCTCCCTCACACTATTGCAGCTACTATAGTAAGTTAATTTGTTTGCATTTTTCTTGCAAACGGTGCATTCCAGGCCTTTACAACAAGACGACCTTTTCTTTCTTAGAATCTACTGTTCTAAAAGACAACATTAAATGTTCACTAAATCTGACAGCAGAAAAATTCTAATTATTAATAAGGTTCCTACTCCTATTATATAGCGAAGGGAAGAAGTTTCAACTGTGGTTTCCCTAGGCTGAATGTCTCGATTTTCAAACATTGCTCGTAGTATGGTAATTCAACTTCACTTTGTTACCATTTTTTTCTTCCAAAACAAAATATTTAAGCTTTTAAACCTCTCAACAACAATTGTAAGTATTAATTATCTCATATATATTTTCTACTTTTCATTTCATAAGGAATCCCCACCCGAAGTGACAACCACTAATTCAGAAACATCCTGTATAGTTTATTTAGCCATGTAGTTCTAATTCATAAAATAAGACGTTTGACGAGATATTATTCGCCAACACCAACATTTTAAAGACATTTGCCTTTGCCATCTTTGCCACTGCTACAATATTACGTCTACAATTTCAATATTAAACTTCAATATAAACGTTTTCCCTTGCAAAATTGTTGACATTTTATCTACAAACGTGTACTTCTATTATCTTGAGGTATCGGAAGAGAACATCGAGGGAACACAGTTCGTAAATTAAAGGGCTGGCATGCAGAAACCTCTCTCTCTCTCTCTCTCTCTTACATAGAAGTTACTTCGCAGGTACGTATAATCTACCTTAGGAGTGAGCGATATTACCTATCTTGAATTTTTGTATTTTATGTCATAACTTTTCTTCTGGGTAATTTTTTGGAAATTTTGACCTAACTACGGAATAGAATACATATCGACTGAATTTTAGACACCATTAATCTTTATTTTCCGTTACTGTTGTTGCAGATGGAATATTGCGGTTAGAAAATTCGTATTATTTTCTTAACTGCAGTTCGATCTGTAACAACAGTAACGGAAAATAAAGATTTATGGTGTCTAAAATTAAATCAATATGTAGTCTATTCCGTAGTTAGGTTAAAGTTCCATCCAGAAGAAAAGTTATGCCATAAAATAAAAAACTCAAGATGGTGACTATCGCTCTCTCTCTCTCTCTTAGCTGTTATTCGTCACTTGTTTATTTATCATAAGTTTATTTCTGAGATAACAGATTTCTAAGCAGTATAATGTAAACGTGAACATTATGCAAAAGCCTATGTAGATAAAAACACTTACATGGTGGCAATGATTATGTTTACATGAAGCAGAAAGATGCGAACTGGCTGACCATGTAATTAAGTAAGGTTTCCAAAAAATTATTACTTATTCCGAAACACCTATGCTGCAATACTAATAATAATTTAGCTAGCTGTCTTGTGATATTTATTTTACGTTAGCAACATACTGTAGTCAGTCAGCAAATTTTCAGAATTTGACTTTAAAAACATAACTCGATGTGGTCACCTACTAGGAGTTTGAAATGTTTTGCAACGTATTTTTGTTGAATTTAATCACTATTACAGCTATATATATATATAGCCACATTACAATACGGCTACTTATAAGCACACTCTCAACAACAGCTATTAGAAAAATCAACTGAAATGTTTCAGGGTGGGAAAGTACATAATGAGACATTTATTTTTATAACAATTGTGACAATCATAATTTCAACGTACATCTTAACTCATAAATTGCAGTACGCCTACAAAATTGTCACCATTTCCCACAAAAACTCGCTATTTTTTAGGAGGTAGGGGGTGAGGTAAGTTTGTAAGTTAGGAGAGGTTTGAATGGTGAGAGAATACAGAATAGTGTTCTGTGTAATGATATTTCAAATTTTACCCAGAGTCAACGGCAGAGCTCCACGACAGTATACCCTCCCCCCTTCTCGTTCTCTGGCTACCCCTCCCCCATTTCCATACAACCTCTGCAGAGCTGACTGAAACAAACACTACCTGCAACATATTAAATAACTGTTTTCTTTTATATTATTGTTTTTTTAAATGTAATATCTTGAAACAAAGAACGTTCACAGTAAAACATCCGAGGGAATATTTCCATATATTTGAGAAAAGCAAATAACATTTACGTGTAATTACAAATCGCGAGACAAGTGTATAAAAGCAGTTCACAAAACGTGATGTAATATTCTCTTATGTGAAAGGAAACATTGACTAGCTTAGTAATGTAACATAAACCATGGCCAATGTACATTCGTATGAAGAGAACTATGTTATAAGCGGGAGCAGACAGGCTCCCAGCATCTAAGAAATATTTCTTAACTGTACTGTCCAAGTCGTAAGGCTGAGCTATATGCTACTTCCCACAGGTATCGTCATAGGGCGACACTATATTTAGGGGCGGCCAGCAGAAAAACCTGTGACCAGTTAAGACCAAGCGAAGACGATCGACTGATCGATTGCAGCAGTGTACTTCTCAGAAGGCAACCTGTCTATCGATCCCTTTGATCCCACATGCTGTCACTGAACTAGCCAGCAATGTCGATACTCTGTGATCCCGCAAGCTGTCTCTGAACTAACTGACTGTGCCAGTCACAGCAGTGTTAACAACTGTGACACCACACATATGTGACTTGCCACAAGATGCAGGGATTTTGAACATGTTATCATTTATCACGACGCAAAGCTGCATAGTATATGTAAAGCACTGATAAATCCAACATGCTGTCTCTGAACTAGCTAGCAATGTCGATCCACTGTGGTTCCGCATTCTGTCTCTGAACTAGCTAGGAATGTCGATCCACTGTGGTTCCACTTTCTGTCTCTGAACTAGCTAGCAATTCCGATTCCCTGTGGTTCCGCTTTCTGTCTCTGAACTAGCTAGCAATGTCGATCCACTGTGGTTCCGCTTTCTGTCTCTGAACTAGCTAGCAATGTCGATCCTCTGTGAACCCGCTTCCTGTCTCTGAACTAGCTAGCAATGTCGATCCTCTGTGAACCCGCTTTCTGTCTCTGAACTAGCTAGCAATGTCGATCTCTTGTGTTCCTGCTTTCTGTCTCTGAAATAGCTAGCAATGTCGATCCTCTGTGAACCCTCTCTCTGTCTCTGAACTAGCTAGCAATGTCGATCTCTTGTGTTCCCGCTTTCTGTCTCTGAA
>PNEQ01079615.1:0-13753 GCA_003012365.1 Medauroidea extradentata | reverse complement strand
GTGAATTCTAATGGAATAAATGTAAAGGAAATACCCTCTACAAGTTTTCTAGGTCTACACATAGACAATACTATAAATGGAAACAAACATATTGATTTTATAACTCCTAAACTCAGTGCAGCTTGCTTTGCTCTCCGCAACTTATCTGGTACCCTTGAAACTACTACTCTCAAGCAAGTTTATTTTGCGCTTTTTCACTAAGTTATGTCATTTGGCATTCCGTTCTGGGCTACTTCATCTAATAGTTTACAAATCTTTCGTTTGCTGAAAAGAGCCATCAGAATCATAATAGGCTCAAAAAAAACATGATTCATGTCGCGTAGCATTCAAAAAGCTACGTATACTGACTTTTACATCTCAATATATTTACTCTACAATAATGTCACTGATAAATAATTCTCTTTTGTAAACAATCAAGCCATCCACACCTATGATACAAGAAACAATACCAATTTACACATTCCGAACAACCGTCTGAAGAAATTGCAAAAGGGAGCTCATTTTTCTGGTATAAAAATATTCAACAAATTGCCAGCAGATTAAAAATACTTAAGTAAGAATAACGTTAAAAGTTTTAAAAAGGCCTTTAAAAAATTTCTTCTCCACAACACCTTCTATTCCATTGATGAATATTTTAACAACAGTGATATGTAATTCAATCAGCACATTTAAGTTATACTAGTCTATACTAGTCATCTGAGGGTGTAATCAGGACATAACGCTTAGTACATGAACCTATGTCATAAAAATTTTGTTTCAAATGAATGCTGTAAATACTATAGCTATGTATGTGACTTTGTATTTAATTCTTTTCGCTACAAGACATTCCATTTATGAGTTTCAATAGTATTCCTGAGTGTAATCAATGTAAATACTGTAAATATGTATGTGATTCTGTATTTAATTATCTTCTCTAACTAATGTTCATGCTTTGTATCTAAATTAATTTCCATATGCATATATTTGTAATGTGTATTGATTGTATTGTATTTTGACAACTTCCATATCTCTGGTCACATTGACCAACTGTGGAATCAAAGGAAGGCAAATAAATAAAAATAAATAAAATAAAATAATGATCTCAAAATCAACTTGCAGAGATGTGGCAAATTTCATTTCATTCATTAGAGAATATATTTTAAAGTGAGAAAAAAAATGTTTTTTACTTGCCATACAAAATAGTTACTTGGAAACTACAGTAAACCATAAAAACAGTCTGTCAACAAAGCAGTTTTAAATTAGAAACTGCTAATAATAACAATAAAAATAATAATAATTTATTGAGACACAACAGGTTTACACCCAGTTACTATGTCCCGTCTTACACGTTAAAGCATTAATTGATGTTCAAAAGTATTATGAATTATTTATAATAGGAGAAAAGCAGTTCAAAATGATATATAATTTTAAAGTATGTAAATAAATATCTCAAATCTAGCATGTTGTGTCAAACTGTTAACACACAAGAGGCAAAAAATCATTATAATAATTTTAAATTACAGTAAACTATGACTATGTTATGTATGGTAAGTCCTGTACGTTGTTAAGTCATACTTTCATGTTTTCGATATTGTAACCCAACAGGACCACTTAAATCAACCGGGTATTTTAGAAACTGAGATGGACACCGTTGAGGGACAGGAGGAGAATGGGAAGACTGGTCAGGTTGTATAAGTTGATGAAACGGTAAAGGCATGGAGCAGTTTGGCCTGCAAGCTAACTAAGAGAACTTTTTTTTTTATTTATTTAATTTTTCTTCTTGCAATTGGGCCTCAGCCCTGTGGCAAGGATTTGCTTAACCTACCTCTTCTCAATTTTTCGACAAGGAAACAACAGATTCAGAGGGTGCGGAGGAGACTGGAGAGGGGTAGACAGTCGATGCTGGTGAGGACGGTGAGGGACTGGAATGCACTGCGAGAGGAGTCTGTGACTGTGAGGGAGGTTGTAAGGTTTAGGAAGGGACTGGAGTATTGGCACTGTGGGGATGGGGAGGAGTCTGCTTGCCACCAGGCGTTATTATAAAATAAACATTATACATTTGAAATAAATACTTTATATTTTTCAATGACCAGCATAAATGAATGTGTGGTAATAACAAAGAACGTATAAAGTTGTGATGCGAATTGTGTGCATGAATGAATTTTTGAAATATGTTCCACTTGCATGTCTTCATTTAATGAAAATTTAAAAAATTTATTATAAGCTTTACTGTTTGAAATTGACAGTTTCTACATCATACAAAATAAAACTTGACAACGGAATCCTGTCCTCTGTTGTTCCATAACTCTACTTGCAGGAGAAAATTAAAATACAGCAGTGTGATGATGTACCTTCCTCCCCCCTTTTCCCTTCTCACACTTTTATATTTAATTACTGTCAAACTCATTTCCATGGTTCTATAGCCTATAAGTAAATTTGTTTGAATAGTTAAAATTTTTCAAACAATATAAATCAACAGTATAGCCGTCTCAAATTTTAAGCTGTTGTATGGTCTGATGAGCAACACCTACTTGGAGGTTCTTACAACACATTGGGGGGCTCGGAAGCAAAGTTATGATACGAGTATCACTGATGCCCTTGCCTGGTCACCCACATTGCTCTTACACGTAATGTAATGACTGGTGTGTAGTGTTTGTGACGTTACAGGAACTATTCAGGCTATAGGTCTTAAGGCGATGACCCTGCCGTAGTTGAAAAATCGGCGGTAGAGTACATTATAGAAGTAATATAAATACTAGAATGTGAGATTAATTAGTATAAATGTCATTTTTTTTTTGCTGTTGGGCAACTTGGAATTGTGTTTTTTAATTTCTTTAAAGTACCCAACAACCCTCTTCTGAAATGTGTTTTGAGCGAGCAATATACTGGGAACACATATAATAGGAAACAATATACTGTAATCTGTATTTCTAACTCGCTTCAGCAATGTTCAACACCCAATTAGACAGGCTGCACCTTATTTTCAATCAACTACTTGCTCTCCCTGAAATTCAACATGTGACGATGGGACATTGCTTTAAACTGTATTAGACTGAAGTCATACACTGTCACATTCCGCAGGGCTTAAAAATGGACAGTGTTGTCATTTGAAATGGAACAGGTAGCTCAGATAAATAGGAAATGTGTCGGCAATCTGCTGTGTCCTATAGTTATGTTCTAACACAGTGTATGTGTGGAATGTTGTAAGAAAATGTAAAACCAAAATGAGAAAGTCCTTATTGTGGAACCAAACCCAGATCCTACTGTGAAGTCAATGGTTTTACCACTTGACACTGGTTTGTTTTGTCTCAAAACATTATGATGGCTTTACAGCACACTGTTTTGTTTAAACAGTTTATTGTCTACTACTGAAGCTTGAATGTTGTAAAAATTTTAGATAAGAGAGTAGGTAATTAAAAAAATTAATAACAACAGTCACATTTACTTAAATATTTGAATCAGTATTTTCTGCAGTTTTGCCTACATAAATTATATTTCAGTTGGCTGAAAATTACCAGTACATTATTCCATATGAAGGAACTGATACATTCAAGGTGTAATCATGTTGTTAGCAAGGGAAACTTGAAGCAGTCTTGTTTGTCGTAAGAATATATTTTTGTGAGATATAGTTGGTAATATCAATTGAATCAAATTTCTGTCATTAACTTACTGAATACTTGCATTCACATGATCAAGTCAATCGTTTTATACGTAAGTGTAAGGGAATCAACGAGGGCCTGTTGTTCGGAATCATTCCAGCACTCACCTGAAGTGAATTACAGAAACTAAGGAATAATTAACTCAGGATCCTGCAGAATGTGATGTGAACGTTCAATAACTGCTCCAACTCATTCTGTTTACTTCACCACCATATAGTAAATTCAGCAAGGCTAATTTTTGTGAACGTCTTTAATTTTTGCTGTGTAACTTACTGTGGAACAGTGGATAATGGGTTGCACCATTAAAAAGTTTGTCAAATGCAAAGTGTAGGCTGTGTTCTACATCTCCATGTTAAGAAGGCATGATAGGGCCTACATAAATCAATACTTAATGCAATAATTGAAAATTTCAGGTTTCTCGAAGCCACTATGCAGACATCAGAAAAGAGCAGGCCCAGATTTTGTACATTCAGTAACGAGAGACATTGCGCTTAATAAATGTACGTCACTCTAGTGAAATGTTTGCTTGTAAGGGTGGCAAAAATTTATCTCTAGGATTGCTCTTTTTCTGTTTTTTTTTTCTATATTTACTTACAAAATCCTAGTAACTGTAACTGACATTTTTACATATGACTCTTTTTTGTATTTATGTAATGGTAAATATCCACATTGTTTCAACTTGCCCTTAGTGTACTTTATTTTGTTGAAATTGTGTAGTTTATTCTAGTCTCAGTAATAATTACTTTGTTATACGTATTGAATCCAGTCGTACAGTTACTACCAAGCCCACTGTATGTATCCTGCGTGGCAATATAGATCATGTTCAATAATTTGGGTACAATGTACTACTGACATGAAGTGGGTGGTTCAGTGATGGAAAAATGTGATAACAGATAAAAGGATAGGTAGGCCCACTTCAATTAGTCCTTTCAGTTAACAATCACTGGCGTAATATGATAAAATTAGATACAATAATGAAACTAGTACAGAGACTTTCAGCACACCATTTTTTACAGCACCTAATGGTTGGTGTACCTTTTTAAAGTAACATATTAGTTTTTAAGAATCTAAAGTCCTACACAAATAATCATATTTTTAAATATGATATACAAATGTATACTATTTCGCACTACTGAACACACAGCATCCTTTTTCCTATATCATTACATGTTACCAAGCAATTCTACTATTCAGTACAGCATCTTAACTTTTCAACACAAGATCCACTGTTGCTACGTGTGTAGGTCTGCGTAAATTTTAAAAAAATCTACAGGCATCGTCGGGGACAAAGCAGCTGCGTTTTTGACTGCTGACCAATCATACGGCATGCTTTAGTTCATTGTGGCTGCTGATTAACCAGCAGCGTTAAGCTTTGCTGCAGCGTAGTGTCTTTGTCCACTGAAGGAGACCAGTGTTTACTCGTAAAAAAGGTTTATGCTATTTTACATAGGACTAGGTTTTATTTTGTATTAATTTTACATTAGCTATTAAAACGTGATAGTTACCTCAAGTTCTATAGGTAATTACTTGGAGAGGGAGTTTTGAATTCCTTAAGATTGCCGTCTGGGTGAACGTATTTGAGCTTTTTTGGTCTATAATTACAAGAGCATCATGCCTCTTCCTAGCCTGTAGGGGCAAGTCACTGAACTGGCGTGCTGTCTTCTCCCCAACAACGCACCTATGGGGGTGGCACTTGGGGCACACCCAGGGGGTGGCACTTGGGGTACATGCCCCCACCAAAAGGGACTAAGTTTCTAATTTTTATGTACTACTATGTTGAGAAACTACTGCCAGCATGGTGTGTTCACATGTTTCTCAACTGATAAACTGTAATATATAAGAGCTTTGTCGAGTTCCCCCACCCCCTGTAGTTTGCAGAGTTAGGTTTATTAGATCTTGTGCCTACCCCTAGCCAAAATCCTGGGTGCGCCCATGAACGCGCCTCAGCCGCCTGTATAAAACTTTCAAAGGTGACTGTATTATTTTATGATTTCATATTAAAGATAAATGTGTATTGTACCCTCGTATACCTTTTAAAATATTCTGAGCCAAGATTTATGTAACTAAAAAAGACCACAAAAACTCAATCAAACACACACATTTTCTCCATCAGCTGTAAACCAAAAAAATGGGACTACAGCAAGCTCATCGGCATAAATTATATGTTTCCACACGCAAGTGAACAATTAGCCGTTCATTTGCAAAAATACCAACAAAAACATGGACATGTCATCGTATCGTATCAACAAATATAAATAAACATTTTGCACGTTTTCTGATAAAAAAAAACATTTCCGAAAGATGCCGAATGACATCGCGCTCAGGAACCTTCGGGCGTGCAGAGAGTTCTGTGAAAAGAGCCTCACCCATCAGGCAGCCTCGTTGTTTACCGTTGTGTAGCTGTTGAATCAGAGAGAATTTGTTCTGTACAGTCCGTTTATTACTCGCACAATAACATAAATTACACTTAGCAGCTAAGTGCAACTACCTCTGTCACAAAGGTGTAACACGATATATGAATAATCCTTTCCAAGCAGAGCTTTTTGAGTTATACCATATGGAAGTCTAAACAAGGGATTGAAATATATATTGATAAGCATAAACATATATGGAAAATTTGCCTTTGCCAAGTGAAGTTGAAAATTGTAACCGGCGTGACGAAATTTGTGGAAGACTCCAAACCTATTAACTGCCATGTGAAAATAATTCTATAATGGAACATGTGGAATCGTGGATAAATAGTGAAATCCATATTTGTTCTAAATCACAGCAATCTGTAAGTAGCCATTGTCGAGAGGTTCAACCGGACTATACGTGTTAAAATGTGATTACTTCACAGCTAACATAACTTACAAATGTATCGAAGTGTTGCCTAAACTCGTTCAAGAATATAATTCTACATTTCATTCCTCCACACATATGTAGCCAGCAGATGTGAAGGATACCGTTTCGCTTTGCACTGTATTTCCAGACAAGAAGACCTGCGGTATCATCACACACGACTCCAGATGTGAGATCCTGGGAGTTATCCCGACTGGGCTTCGAATTGCAAACGTCTTTGTAGGAACTTTGCCTAAAATCGCAGGACACTACACAGTATAGTACATACGTGAAACTTTGTTCCGTAATGCTGACGAAGAAGAAAAAGAATAGGTTAAAATATTGTTATGAGTTTGTTAAAGAACTGTAATTTGAAGATAAGTGCCTAACAGTGTGCAACTAGGTTTAGTAATAAACGATGTTTTTTGTATTGTTAATTACATAAATGTTTTGATAGTTGCCAGGAAACTATTTCTAGCTGAAGAAATATTCTCTCACATCCTTGTTAACTGCGGCAGATTTGAGTCAAGCTCTCCTACATAACCTTGCCTTCAGTTACTGTCCGTACAGTTCCAGAAATCTCTCTCTCTCTCTCTCTCTCTCTCTCTCTCTCTCTCTCTCTCTGTGTGTCTCTCTTTTCTCTTATAACCCCCCTTCCCTATCCCTCAATCTACTGGACTCTTATCCACCAGAGAAAATAATGCAGTAAAGTCATACAAGTCGCAACTGTCAGATATCATTTCTGTAATTTTATTCTTACCGACAAATGATGTTTATTTTAATCCACAATTTGAATGGCAGATTTATTGTAATTGACTTAATTTTCTCTTTAGCTTAAGTAAGTTAGTTATGTTGATTATGTTGTGTCAACCAACAGCTTAGGGTAATTTTAAGCTATAAGGGTGCAAATTTGTTTCTTTCCTCCAAGCGCAAACGTTCGGCTTTAAATGAACTTGCAGTGTTTAATGGGCTAAGATATTCTTTTGGAAGACATTATATATATTAGAACTTATTGGTTTGTGGACATACACTATTGGTCATGTTTTGCTTATAAAACTACTTGTGTTTGAATGACAAAGTACAAAAAATAACAAAAAAAGACATTAAACACACATAAAAACAAAAACAACAATTCCAGAAGAACTCTGTCAATTTTTTTTATTGTATGTATTGACAGCGAGAATTCTAAAAATAGAATTCATTCGAATATCGACACAACACCTAGACACAAAAAACACAGACACAAAGAAATCCAGATTCCCAATATGAAAAAAGAAGGAAGTAGACAAAAAACAGTGGACAATGGACAAAAGACAAAAGACAAGAGACAACACAACACAAGTTGAAAACGACGAAAAAATGTAACGTGGCATTTTTTCGTTATTTTTAACTTTTGTTGTGTTGTCTCTTGTCTTTTGTTATGTTGTCTCTAGTCTTTTGTTTGTTGCTCACTGTTCACTGTTTTTGTCTATTTCCTTCTTTTTTCATATTGGGAATCTGGTTTTCTTTGTGTCTGTCTTTTGTTTCTAGGTGTTGTGTCGATATTCGACTGAATTATATGTTAAGAATTTTCGCTGTCATATATATATATATATATATACATACACACACACATGCCGTATTAGAATTCCATTATTTGACAGATCATAAAAATTGGGCAATGTAAACAAAAACATTATGTGTCATTCCACCACCATGTGCTTTCCAGCTGACAACCAAAACATGCCAACAGTTAAGGTATAGTATCATTGCAATAGAATCCAAAGTGTATTTTGATTTTTTTTATTATTTTTATATGTCAGACAAGTAAGGTAATTTACTTTCAATACTATGGCCGCACAAGTCTTAAGGGTTAGGTAAGCAATTTTAATGGAAAATTATTTCATATTGCAGCAATGGACAGCCTACTCTTCAGTAGTTCAGTTAATATAACAACTCAAAATGTTACATAATTTATTGTATATTTCCTAGGTATGCTCAAAATTGTAACATTTAATGGCGTTACAAAAAAAACTTGTATGGGTAACCGATTTATTTTTTTAATTCAACTTGACACCTAAAATGTTTAAATAATAGTAGCTTATTTGGTTAAAACATACTGAATTTGCTAGAGCATACAACAGGGAAAATAAACATATTTAATCGAATATAAAATATATATATATAATATAGGCCTAAATGAAAGCATTGATTCAATTCTTTTTCTTGCTGCCTTCAATTTGGTTCTACACTATAAAATCATAAAGTAGTAGTTTAAGTTTTATGTAGCAGACTATCGAAAAAACTTACCTTTTGTGGGTAGGGCCTACCTTCGAAATATCGGTGTTATTATCAAAGTCGTGCGACTCACAAAACTTAAAAAAAACTTGTCAACATATTATTTTGTAGACTACGTAGCAAAAATTTGCACTCTCACAACCGAAACAGAAATAATATATAAATAAAAAAAGTAAGTAATAAACAAACATGGGTAGGACTAATTTCCCAAATCAGCTTTAAATCTTTTGGTAACAAATGGTTAAACACATACTCCTTAATGGCCGGGAAATACATAGGCTTAAGATCTCTGACATTTTGTTTTGGTAATATGTAGGCCTACACTTATGTAGCCGACAGGTACAAAACATCACGTGGACTTCATATTAAATGGTACAACTTACTTACCATACATATAATAAAAACACTGATATTTTCATACAAAAATAATTTATTGAGTCGGCGACTTGAAAAAGCGTGTTTACATAAACGCCCACAACAAGAACCGTACAAATATAACACATATAACACAAATATAACAAATATAACACAAATCCCCTTGTAAATACATACAGTTCACCCCACGCCCAGCAGCTGATCCCGTCCCCATCCACACATCTGTCCAAGCCCCAAGGAACCCAAGGGTCGGATGGCTTCCCCAAATTCAAATGTGATGAATTGTAAATAAAGGCCAAGAGCCCAGTAGTTTGACACAAAAAAAATTGCCGTTAAAATAAATGTAGGTAACATTTTTTTGTTGTCTGTAGTACTTTTCTCTGGAATAATTACTTGCTTCTTACTTAGCGATTGCTTTTTTGTAGACATGCCACGATGCTGAAAAGCTGAACGTTTTTACAGTTCCCTCTTCCGAAACGCGTCTTAAATTATCTCGTTGTCGTTGGCGATTACAGGCCGTGTATTTCAATTCCTGCATTGCAATATATTACATATATGCACAGAATTTATAATAACACCTTAAAAGAAAATAATTACAAACGCACTCGGTCACGAGACACGAACACACGAGAAGCTTACGTACTGGCGTCCTTTGTTTTGATTGCCGGCCGGTACAGGCCTGTTGATAATGGTGCGGTTGTTTGTAAAATAGTTATAAAAATCACGCAGTCTGAATAGAATTAAATAGTTATCTGACTAATGCTGGATACATAACCGTGTTAATATATTACAGTTCCTCCAAAGTTCTTGCTTATTTTTCACGTATAATAAACACTATTTTCAATGTCAGCGATGGAAGTTAACCGATTTGTTGATCAGGGCTGCCACACTGCTTCATCAGGTCCTACGATCACGTCTTGTTGTTTTAAATGGTATGTTATTCTGCCACGTGTTTGGCACATGTTACAAATATTGGTAGCATCGGCTGACAAAATACGGAATTCTTACATGGGATAGACAATAATTAAAATAAAACTGCTACAGAATCCCTCTGGGATTGCTTTTTTTTTTTTATTTGTGTTTTATGTTTTTTCGTAGATTGTCACTCATCACAAGTTTGATCAGCAAAACATGAGCAATGGTGTACGCCCACAAACCAATAAATTTCAATTGTAAACTCCCATTCAACAAACATGGAACTGTGTTTCCTGGATGTTAGCTGAAGAATAAGGCCTTGCATCTGCGAGAGATTAATTAAACGTCGGAATATAACTAAGTACAATATCTATGGGAGTAGAGTCCAGCTTGTATTAATATGCTAAGAAAACTAATGGTGGGGCCATGTATTGAACGTCAGTAAATACGTCTGACCAAACTTAAGATATGGATATGAACTCGCAACTTTACATAAATCGTTCAATGCCTTATGCTCATTAGTTCGGATTTTGTGCAACTAAATTGAAGATAATTTTCTGAAGATTATTACCAAAGCCCAGTGATGACCCTGCAAGCGATTTCGCTTGCCAGTAAACATTATTACGTCATATGTTCAATGAACAAGATATTTAATTAAACTGAAAGAAGTGGCCCTTTGTTTAACGTCATGGCTTGTTGACTGAACATGAATAATCTGAATTGGTTTTAATATTGTTGTTCATCAGTTAAGTCATTCAGTTAAAGACTATTGTGAGTTGTTACTTCTTTCTGGTGCCCACGTTATATCCAGGCTTTAATTAGTCAAGTTCTTTGAATATTTCTTCAGTTGTGCATTAACGGTATGTGATGCAAACGACTATGCGTGGTAGATTGGTTAAAACCCATTTTTTACCACGTGCCGTTGAGGCCGTTTGAGGGTAAGAAATGTATGCGCTTAACGTATTTCCAACATCTTGGTTCTCTTAAGACATGTGCAGACAGCAGATTCCAGCAGTCAATACTACGACATGTTCACATAGTTGACTGTACGAGGGGTTGGACAAGTAAGATACAACAGTGCACATACTGGAATAATGCCATCAGTGTGAGAACAACATTCTGCTCATTGTACGTGAAAGACAAGACTCACAGCACATATGCAGCACCAAGTACTTGGGCTCATAGACAGACAATGTCGACACTGGGCAGCCTCAGGGAGGGTTGTGTCCAGTTCAAGGCTACAGACATCAATCTCTCTGTAGACTTGGAAGTACCTTCACCTCTCTTCACACCTCGCCAGCGGGCAACACACACCGGCCTTCACATTCGCTACTTGCAGCTCGCCTCAACACACACAAAAAATGATGACTCGGCATTTCACCACTTAATGGGCTCTGGGCGCATGTTCTTACAGCACTGTTACGTTGCTTTCTTGTATTATAATTTTATTGTGGGTTGATATTGGCTTGTTTTTTTTTCAGACTTGTGAATATTCACGAGGTAATATTTTGTTCACCGACGCAATTTTTTTCACACGTACATTGTTACAGACATCCCGTCAACAAGTGACGTCACTACACGAACAGTCTGTGGCTAGCTGAAGGCTGTCACGTGGTATCTGACCTTACAGTGATCGCATGTGTTCTCCAGCGAGTTGTCATGGCATATTGTAGAGGTAACCATGACATCAATAGTTTGTCTTATGTCGCCCGGGGACAGCGATATCTGTTTTACAGCGGAAACGTAAAACATTTCTGAAGTAACATGTACAATGAACACTGATGACGCGTTCTTCACAAACGACGGCCGCGTGAATTCAAAAAGGTTGCATTACTTGTTTACAAGAATCAGTATTGGATCCAAATAATTTTGTGAAGGAGCAAAGATAACTTACGCCGCCCCTTTCTGATGTTGTTCTTCCTAATTTTACTGTAAGACAAAATATTGGATAGGAAAATAATTGATACTGCTGAAATATTAATTTAGTATTAGTAATTTAGAAATTGAATTAATGCTATCTAATGAATATATTCTTTAAAATAATGTCATGAAATTAAACTCGTTATTTCGATGGGATTTGCAAGCATTGACATAAATTTCGCACGCCAGCTGTGAGTCCCTGGCGGGTATGTGTTTCTCGCCCGTAAATATATAAATAACACAAGGAGGCCCAATAGCATGCGACGCACATGCTAGCCGTAGTAAGGTCGTAAGTTAGGACGTGTTTGATACTGTATTTCTGTAGCGTACATCAAGTTTACGAAGACAAATACATACACGCCAGGGACTCAGAGCTGGCGTGCGGACTGTACACACAAACATAAGTACATACTACAACACGACACTCTAGCTTTACTTTACAAAAATAAAGTTAATTACTATTTCTCAGACAAAAATTTATTTTATTTTCATTATTAAATGAATTAGCTTTTTCTGAGCGGATATAATTTTTCTATCCTAACTTTCTCAAACAAGGCAAGGTGAGCCTACCGCCCTTTTGATATGCCACCGAGGGCACTCCCCCCCCCCCCCTGATCCGGCACTGCATAGAATACATAGAATACATTTTGGGCCAGCACGTTGAGTACAAACTATACTGAACGTGTAGTGTAGAGACGTCAGAGTACATCATAGGGCTATTCTTAATTTAAAACAATCTAATTACGTGTGTATAATGTTCATATACTGTAAAAAAACTTCCTAAATTGTTTAGTAAGTAATTAACCCAAATACAGAAAGGGATAGTTACCATACATATGCCTTGTAAATATGCACACTTTTATAGTTTTTACAATACAAGTCTGGTAACTTTAGTACACACTTGACTGTTTTATAAAAAAATAGGAGTGCAACTATGGATGTCTGGGAAACAATTCTACCATATCTACTTTCTTAGCGCTCCTATACGTGCGTGTGGTAAATTTAGAAACTATTTTTAGAATGTATAATTTACCATTAGATGGGAGTTCGACTACGACACCTATGACAATACATTTCGTCGCCTTACTTGTTTAGTTAATCCCACACTTATGTTAAAATAGTAGGGCGCCCAGTTATTTTAACACGTATATTTAATTATTTTCAATAACATCACATTTTTTTTAAAATTAAATCAGATCGAGCAAATTAAAATGCATTTACTTTATTCGCGTGGAGACTGCTGGAGGCGTGTGTGCTAGAGAGACAGAGAGAGCGAGAGAGAGAGAGAGAGAGACAGAGACTGATCACACTACACCTATGGCCGGTAAGGTGTCAGATAGACTTAGGAAGGGAGGGGGGAGGGCCGGCGCGACGTGCACGTGTCATCACACTCACAGAGCTACTTGCCAGCCAGTTAAATATCTGTAGTAGAGAATAATAAAACATATAACTTTGTGACTTTACAAGTCTATATTTTGCAAACGACTGCTTCGAACTGTAAAATACAAACACTGTAGAATTTATTTTTAAATTCTGAACAAGTAGCGTGTATTGGTTTTTCTGATGCGTCCACAGAGCTTCGAATCAATATCCCTCTTGTTAAAAATAGTGTTTAATATAGTGTAAAAAATTAAGCTTATCATGACTCATGGTCGGGCACATACGATAAACTGGTGAAAGCTTTCTGACAGTCCCATATGTTCAGCTCAGTCTTTTACCAACACTAGAAATCCAAACTTGACCTTCTAGCTAAAATGTCTTCAGATTCAACAAAAGTCTTGTCTGTGTTAAAATGATCGTCGCACACC
>PNEQ01079614.1:16834-42049 GCA_003012365.1 Medauroidea extradentata | reverse complement strand
CAGTAACTACTGGCAGCCCTACCTAGAGGACAACAATAAAACTAATTAAAAAAAAAAAACAAGATAGAAGGTTGAGCCAATGAGGGTAGCTAGGTATCAAGACAACGGACATTAAACAAGAAGGTGGGTAGACCGTACACATTTAATTACGAGACACATACTGAACAGATCCCCCTATCCCGCTCCTAGGCTCCTGCAATAGAACCGCCATTACTACACTACTCTGGTGTCACAAAAAGTACCACCCGAATCCGTAATTCACACACAAAAAATTGTTAGCCTTTACTGCAATCTACCACTGAAGAAATTGTAGAGTTGACATATAATGTTCCATAGATAAAGACCACTAAGAAAATACTGTACGCCAGCAAAATGCGTCGTATGTAGAGGCGATGCAGTTCTCATTGAACGTGGCAATGGAACCTTTACTGCCACCCGGTTTCTGCTCTTTAAATCTAAAGCTGAAATGAGAAATCCAGTACATACGCAAGTCAACATAAAGGGCACGGTTATACAAGAACGCACTGCCATATAGTTACTGCAAAGATACAACTCAAAGACTTGAAGAATTCAAGGTCTGCTTAGAGAAAAATTCACTATCAAATCGATCTCCTGACAGTTGGAATACTTTTCTACTTTTCACTATAGTTTCTAATACAAGTGGAAGATTTTACAGGAATCAATTCATACGCATTACTTCCCAGACAGTGGAAAACACATAAAACCTTAGCTGATAACTTTATCCAACGAAACCTCACGTCACTTTTAAAAGCATGAACGTTTGCTCTCACACGACTGTAAATAGTACATTACAAATCATTGTAATACCTAGCCAATCAATTGTAATATCAAAAGGCTATGTGAACAAGTTTTCTTTAAAATAATAATTTTCGCTAAACTTCGCAGGTTATTACTGATTTTCGTGTCACGGTAACTTTTAAGCAGAATAAGTTACAAAAAATCTATATCCTAATTATTTGAGATGATGGTATGTAGCAACATTTGTTTGTGCCAACATACCCTTGAAAACACTGTAGTTAATTACAACATATATGATTGGATGATGCACGTCTGACACAACGTAGCTGTCTGCAGACCAACAACAGGCATAAAATATTACAATAAGGCAACAGCTCCACGTGCAAACGCAAGCCAGTCATCGTCTGGTAATCTGATCGTGAGTTGAAACTCAGCAAAAAGTCAAGCTTTCCCGCGATAAACCATCACTTCTACTAATGATACGTATTAGTTATTCGCAATAAAATTGTAACAACAATATTTACAATAACGTATTTGTGCAGTTATATTTCACCATGTGCAAATTTAGCAATGAAGTAACACATCGCGCCATTTTTAAATTAACGGTACGGAATACAATAATCAACCAATTTTCAGTCCCAACAAACATTCTTGGGGAGGAGGAAGAGGGTATAGAACTTGGCAATAGGATCGGAAGCGTAACTTGTAGAGACCCGGGTACTTCGCAGGTTCTACGTCCTGGATTTCACTGTCCTGTGTACTCTGTCTTCATCTTCATTTTCATTGGCCCTTACAAGGTAGCGCCGCAGCCAGTGATATTTTCATGCAGGTCTGCTATTGGTTCAAAGTCCTCAAGAAAGAGTTTCATTAACAGAGACACAAACGTGAAAGTAAATCACGTGAACAGGAGTTTGAAATCTAATGTCTTCTTAAATAAATTCGAGAAATTTCCGGGTCTCTGGACATGAGCAGATAGTGATGTTGCACTCGGCGATATCGCTACTTATTGTTTCACCTTCGTGTACGGAAATACCAGTGTGTTATTAGTGACTGACAAGTTTACCTGTCAAACATACTGCTTGCATCATCGCAGTTGCAATGGAAGATGCATTTCAAGAATCATACTGCACATTTATGGCGAAACTAGACGCAGCCAGATGGCTTTCCGCACACACAATACTCTCACCTAAGGCTAGGAATATTTCGCGAGTTCAACGACCAACATGCTAGAATCCATTATCCTGTGTATACCTAATCCCTACCATTTGTCTATTACCTGCTACTCATTCAGACAACAGACAATGAACTAATAGACGGGGCTTGAACATGCATAGGACATTGGATTATAGCATGCAGGTCATCGAACTGGCGAGTTTTTCCCAGCCCTACTCTCACCGCATGCCGACTGAACTAGTTGCTAGTTACGAGATTCAGTGCCGGTGTCATGATGTCTTGTACAACACAACAACACATTTTGACGAAGAAATGCTGCATAGGTTAGAAACGAACCCCAGCACGGGATTGCTTACACACAACATTGGTTCAAACCCGTCGACTGTACGCCGCGTGCCACATGGGTAGCATCTCCAGGTAGTTCAAGTCACGAGACCAGCAGACTGCGCAGTTCAACAACATTTCAGCACGTGGCATGTTAGGACTGCGGAATATGATGTAGACTTTGGTGTGATTCTGTAATATATTCAGTGCTGAGTCTATAATTTTATGACGTAATATTTAAGAGTAACGTATTTCGTACACACATCGTTATATTTTGAGATGCTGCATCAAGATTTTAGTACCTAAAATGGACAGCAATAACATTAATTTTTGCAAAGTTCAGACGCAAGAAAACAAAATTTAAAGATAAGTGGAGTACCAGTGATGAGTAGAGACCGGAAAAATTCGCGAGTTCACTGACATGTAGGCAATCCTCCAGTAATATCAGCGTTTTCAAGCAGACAGAAGCTGTTCATTGGCTCAGTGATACCAGAGGGTTTCACCTTCCTTCTTTTGCTTCTCTATTATTGCCTCAGCGCCCAAATAAGGTGTCAAATAAGGCAAGAAACAATTACCAATCTGGCATAAGTATACAGTTGTTTGAGTTCTCACTTGTGCCCAAAACCAAACGCGAATTTTTCAGGTCTCTAGTAATGGGTATACACATGTGTAAACTTTTTCGGATAGTATTCCTAAGCTAATATCTCTGAAGCACGTTGAGAAGTTTTCAAATAATTGCCTGTCGGCCTTATCGATCGGCCACCGTAATTAATGTGTGTCATGGCGGTGGGCAGTGTAAGAATGAATTGAGGCACTGCGTGTGTAAGAGCAGTGTGAGATTATCCACATTAATGTACTGCTAGCCAAGGCATAAGAACGTTGTGATAGTACGTAGTCGCGGGCTGCGGTGAGATTCGCGGATGTTGTATCCGGGAAACATGTTCAGCTATGGCAACAATGAGCGCATGTTAACTGGCAGCCAGTGTGCGACTGCCCTGCTGCCGGACAACTGCCATGAGACATCACGTCGTGCTGCTGACCTACCTCGCTGTCACAATAGCCTCAGGTAACTGCCTCACCCTGTCTGCTCCTCACCACGCAACCTCACTACTGTCAAGTTAGCACTTTTGAAGACTGCCATGTTACGAACTACAGGATGATCATATATCATCAAAACCAAACAACCCGCAACCTTGGTCGACCAATCAAATGAACCGTGGAACAATGTGACCACCACACGCACCCCGAACCACATCTACGTAAAACGCCAACACGATCCTACACTCTTGTCAGTATATCCGGTGTAATGGTTTGGATGGCGTTCGTAACTCTAGTTTTGAGATCAGCAATGGTGGCCGGCTATGATTGTCGAAACACATGTTTTGCGTATCCCCACAGAAAAAAAAAATCGCATGGGATAAGGTCATGACTTCTGAGGTGGAGATGGGCGTGGCAATTGATGACGCGACCAATCCAGCGTTACGACAAGGTCTCATTAGGTGTTCGTGAACAGCAATATGCCAATGGGGTGGTGCACTATCCTGCTGGAAAATTATGTTCCTCGCCTCTTCTGTGGAAACAACCACTGTGTTAGCATGTCCAGCTTCCAGCGCCATAATAAACGTTATTGCTCCATGTTTCATTTGACTAGTCAACCAATGTCGTAGGCTGTTTGGTTTTGATATCACACACATTCCTATTGTTTTTTCTGATAAGCATGTATTACAACCAAGACATATCAATGTCATATTTTAAATTTTCAGTTAAATGAAATGTGTGATTGTTTTTACACTAACACAGAGTAACATTCATGAGTTACCGTCACAAATACGACATACCCCTTATATCAGTTGGATCAAATGTAGACATGCGGATCCTAGTCGCAGAAGTGTACTTTCAGAGTCATTCGAATCATACAACGGATTATATAATACCTTTTGCAGACCGTATTGTTTGTATTCTAGCACAAATAGTTACAGATAAACTACTCAACTGAAGTGTCTCGGGAACTGTGCAGATAGTTTATTGTATCCCGTGCTAAAAGTGCCCCGTCAGTAAACTAGACACAACAGCAAAATTGCCAGTTTTCATATAACCAGGGACCCATGTGTGTTTGATATTTTACTTCAAATTATGAAAGGACTAAGCCGTATGTGAGGACGTAACTACTCGTGAATCGCCCGATAACAATTTCCAGCAAGATACAAACTGACCGAAAAGAAAATTATCCTCGTCACATACTTTACATCTAACAGCTACAAAAGTAGTTTACAAGAAAATCACTAGATAAACTCGGCTACAGCAAAACATTAACCTATGTGTGTTCGATGAGTAAGCTTATGCAGGTTTACTTTCGCGTTTAAAACGTATATCAAGTTAACTAGATCATCTACTCGATCATTCGTGAGCTTACTCTGCCCAAGACCAGTCAGTGTAATTGATGATAGCAGTCATACACGCGAAAAGGTTCGCAAAATATAAAATGTACAACTATAAAAGCACCAGTTGAGTGAAACTAAACGTGCAGAGTCCAGACTACCAAAGAAAATGATGAAACAAAATAAAACTATGCATTTGGTTACAAAATAAGGGAAGTTCTACTCATATAATTGTATGTTACTATACTCTTATGACGATCGGATTGGATTTAAGGGTAGTTTTTAGTTAAAAACATCTTCAAACTCAGAATTATTATATGTACGAAGGTTCTGGGCTGTATACTAGACATATCACTTGCCTTACACTCATTCATGATTTTCGCATGTAGGAAACGTGATAGACGTAGTGAAGGGTTTTTCGAAGTACTCTCGTTTGCACCCGGCCCTTCGTTCTGTTGTCTAATTTATGTCATACTCACCAGCACTGCAGACATCGACTTAAAGGTTTACCAAAATATTTCTACATCACTCTGTAGCCGTTGATAACAATCTGGAAAACAACAGGAAACGATAGTAAGAAATCCGGCTATCCATCCGGTGACGTTTAGTAAACGCCAGTCAAATTACCGACACTCGGTGTATAGAACCATGTGCAACACTGGCATAATAACACACACTAACACAACAACGTGTATCAGGCAGATATTTGTTAAATGTTCATATGAAGACATGCATTAGATTGAATATCAAAATTGGTTTAATGTAATAGTCTCAGCTTTTGGTTCAATCACAGAATTTTGAATAGTTTAACATTAATTTGCGCCTGTTGTCTGCAAAGCCTATTTAGTGTAGAGTCACGTGCAGTTTTAGGACATAATTGTTCGTATTTCGTAGTGGTTCGTAATAATAATACACAGTCTTAAAAATCATTTTTAAGGTAATTTATTTGAATATCTAGCTTGCAAAGTACGTACAAAACAATGCATTTTAAGATGACAACAGCAGCGTAAAGTTTTAACCTGGAAAGCTCAGTGAGTTATTAATTTATTTGTTATATTCAATGCTTTATTATATTTTCAGACAAATTACTTAAACATTTCTCGCCTACTGCTAAAATACGAACCACTCTTCTTCGTACATAATTAACCAAAGAATTGTTTCGTGGAATTATGGATGATTGATGTGTGCATATTTATGATTGAACTGAGGTGCCCGGTGCCCTATCACATTTTACTACGTTTTACCGAGCGAGGTGGCGCAACGGTAACTAGCATTTGGGAGGACCTGGGTTATATCCCCGGCTCCGGCCATCCTGATTTCGATTTTATATGGTTTCCCGAAATTTCTCCAGGCGAATGCTGGGATGGTACCTTAACAAAAGTCATGGTCGACTCCTCTCCCAGCTTCTGTCATTGTACCAAGTTGTTTCACCGTCTCTAATGATCTCACTGTCGACGAGACGCAGAGGCCAAGTACCTTACTTAATCTTTTTCTACGTTTTCAGATCTTCTACAATTTTGATTTCAGAAACGTTGCTGTAAAACAAAAGTTGCAAACATAACAAGAAATATGTTGGAGTCAATAGCAAATTGAAATAAATGATTACAAACTTCGCCATATTTTAACTTTTTCAAGCATGAATTATCGGAATTATTTTCGATGTCAAGGTTATCAATTTCCAAAATATTTCACGATTTCTTGTTGCAACATGTGTGGCGGAATCGCTCCGAGACACAAAGGTTTCCTTTTACGTTAATGCAGTCTAACGTGATCAAAGTAACGTATTGAAATGATGTTAGAAGATTATTTGCAGTCAGGTAAATTTTCATCTCTCGGGCATTCCATCAATACATTACAAAGAGTATTTCATTCTCCATACAGGTAATGTATTCCCGTCTCTTCGATGAACAGTCACTGCACTGCACTACGCTCCTTTGCATTGTATTACAATGCATTACACTGCAGTGTAATTGCACTGCACTCCAATGGACTAAATTGCAATCCACTGCAGTACATTGCACTGGATTGTATTGCATTACATTACATGTGTGTGAGTATAATATCTGCGACCCTTAAATATTTGTACCAAATGTAATGAAATGAAGAATATCTTCTTCCGTACTGTTTTTCCTTTAAGTTAATATTTTGGATTAATTTTATTAGAGAATACTAACATTATTTTCATTAATTAATACTATTTTATAAACAACATTACAATTATGAATACATTTTTGTACGCCATGTTTAACGAACGACTGGGTCGATTCAAACCAAATTTTGTTTCGTCGCCAATATTTGAATTTTATAAGGAGTATTATTTAATGAATGAATGAAGAGATTTTGGTCAGCGCTTAACATCGCGGTCTTCAGCGCTGGTGGAGATAAGACTTATATGATGTGCGCATGAAGCAGCGCCGGAATGAATGAGTGAGGGAAACGGGATATCCCCGAGGAAACCCGCCGACCAGCAGCATCGTACGGCACGATTCCCACATGCGAATATCCGGAGACCGACCACGCCGAATCAGGACCGCCTTGGTGGGAGGTGAGAAGTCTGACCCCTTCGGGCTATCGCAGTCCCTACGCGTATTATTTAAGTCCGCAATTTTTGCGATAACATTAGACTTTCATGCGTTAATAGCTTAACGTAATATTTTTGAAATAGTTGAACAGAGTGAAACATTTTTGTATTTTGAAAGTTCATCACCTAATATTGGACAGCCGAACGAAGCTCTCTCAAAAGAATCATACTATGCGTTAGAAATAATTAATATTAGTTCATGCATTCATATAATAATT
This sequence comes from Medauroidea extradentata, assembly GCA_003012365.1. Lineage (NCBI taxonomy): Eukaryota > Metazoa > Arthropoda > Insecta > Phasmatodea > Phasmatidae > Medauroidea > Medauroidea extradentata. The sequence goes on along the minus strand of PNEQ01079614.1, from coordinate 34,616 downwards.
TGAACTAACGATATCGATTTTGAGCATAAAATTTTGCCAGTAGTGTGTTCTGTACATACAGTTTTTAAATACCATCACAGCTACAGTAAATTAAGCTTTTATCTGGTATCTTTTTAATGATTTCCACAAATTGATGACACAAATGTGCTTTAAAAATAGTCTCGAGTTAGTGATGTTTGTTTATGTCTTCCCGGTATATGGATGAAGTATTGTGGAGTGCAAAGTTTGTGGCGTATATTCCAGAACGCATGTACACATATTCGTATGGTATCACAACATTTGTCAATTTAAAATGTAATAGTAAATATATTTTTCAAGATCTATCGACGTTTCTTCGGAAATACATTTCACTTCTTTTCACCCTCTTAGTGGTCGAATTTCAAAAAATCCCTTCTTAATGCTAGTCTACAACCTGCAGGGAAACCACACAAAAATTTACAATTATAGGTCCAGCTATTTGGGCTGCAATAAGGTATTCGGTAACAAAAAAATTCTCTATGTATAAAATAGAACCTTGACGTACTGACTGACTGCCTGATTAACATATCAAATTGCATCACATTTGTACCATCTCACTAACCTCAAGTTTGGGGAACCAAATAAGTTTATATTTCTACAAAACATTATCCCGCCAAAACTGTCTAATGATACTTCATGAGAAGATTTTGAAAACAAGTATGTTATTGAGGGCATAATCACCTATGGTTGTGCTCGGGGGAAATTTGTCTTTATTACCACGTAAACTGCGTATTTCATTCGATGGCCCTTTTAAAATTAGGAGTCTATAATTACCCCACAATATCAACTTTGCTGTGACTATAAATAAGGTCCAGGTGAAATAGCTTATTGTCGCAGGGACAAACTTAAGACTGGTTTTCTCGTGGACATCTAAAGTTACTTATCCTGCTGCTGATTTAACGCGACTAGCAGCTTTATCATTCTAAGGGCGCGTACACACGGGCGAGCAGAGACTGGTGAGCAGAGCGGTTCGCGAATATCTCGTGAGCCGCTCGCAACGTGTTCGCGGTAAAATTAGTTTCAACCATCCTCCAGCGATTCACTGTACAGCCGAACCAACAAGGAACCTACAACGAGCGGATTATAGTCTACTGATAGTATGGATGATTCGCGAACACTGTCTAAACACACGAACATGCATAGCGAACACGTCCAGACTGGCGCTGCGAATCCCTTTGTGTTCGTCGAAACAACCGACTTCCTTCGGATCGTCGCGAACGGCTCGCGTGCGGTTCGTAAGGCGCTCGTATGTCGCTCGGGACAGCGTACAAACTGACGACGCGTGCTGCTCACGAACGGTTCGCGAACCGCTCGGCTCGCAAGTATGTACGTGGCCTAAAGCCGCGTATACATTAGGCGAACCGAGCATGTAATGTAATGCTCGCTGCAAACTGCAGGCATCGAGCACGCTACAAACAAACCTCAAGCATGTCGTGGTCCATGAGTATGGTGAGCACTGCACGAGCGCGCAGTATCACTCTGCAGTTTTGACAATGGATGATATCACTAGCGTTAATTCTTTGCAGTTGTGCTATGCTACTGTGTGCACATCAACGACTTAGAAAACAACGAAAGCCTCCGCAATGGTGGCGTACTGCACTGTATAAGAAGCGAAACGGGCCGGAGCTCATGCGGGATTTAAAGTTTCAACACGTTAGTGGTCAGTACAAAAACTTTACTAGGATGTCTCCAACAGATTTCGAGGTTTATCTCTGTCCTGCAGGAACCGTAACGCCTCATATGCGAACCACCTGCTCCTATATACTTCTGCAGCACCTGCGGATGACAGAAAACATAAATACCTTCCTGTGGTTTCAGACATTACTAACCGCAGGCAAAGTGTTATTTAATAAACTGTAAACCTACTGTAACATCTGAAAAACATATTGTTCTAAAAAAATGTTGACTTATTTGTATGTTCAACAATATTTACAGCTATTATAAACTATGTGTAAATCTATTTATAGCTTTCATGTCAAACTCTTTAGCAGCATTTTTTTGTTCTAACTAAATATATTTTGTACTTTATATATTTAACATAAAAACTTACCTTTTCCTGTGCCAGTTGACGTTTCTTGATTCGCCTTTTTCCTTCTGTACGAAGCAAGTAAACTTACGAGTTTCTTTTTACATGCTTCGGCCGGTTTTCCTACTGAAATGGCTATGTTTTGACTAGCGTCACGGTTTTTTGTAGTAATCCTTATCAGTAGGATCCCATAAAACTGTTTTGGTTCTATAGATTTCAATGAACTGTAACAAGATACCTTCTGTCCAGTCATCCATGCTCGCGCTTGGCTTGTTGGCAGGCTGAACTTACTGCGAACGCGTTCAAACTAGAACTGCGAATCCCTTTGTGTTCGTCGAAAAAACCGACAGCCGGCGGGTCGCACCGAGCACTACACGAGCCATTCGTTGGACGATCGCAGCGCGCTCGCAACCGCGTACAAGCTAGGCGAACATGTTACATTACACGTTGCATTACAGGCTCGGTTCGCCTAATGTATACGCGACTTAACACATGATGACTGAGCTGCCTGTCTGATGTACAATTTAAGCAAATATGGTCTGTTTTGCGTAACACACGCGAGCAAAGCCGCGGGCGCACTGCTATTGTATTTATATAGGGTTTTATTACTAGCTTTCTTTCCTGTCAGTTTGGTACAAATTTTGCAATTCTTTTTAAACTAACTTCCCGAAAAGTTAGAGATTTGAACCGTTAAATAAACGAGGAAAAAATTCATTTGAAGAATATTGTGTATCTTGGTGTGTGTGTGTCCATCAAAACTTTTGGACAAGTGGACCGAATTTCATCAAACTTTGTACACATATCGTTATTTGTAATAGGACTTGACTTTTTTATGTTACGTTGACGCCATGTTCATATTTACAAAATGACAGCCATTTAAACATTTTTCGATAATGCTAGACATCTGAGGGACCGTACTTTAGAATTTCATTAAACTTGGTACACATGTACAGCATATAAAGTTGACTTTTAACTTTTCTGTATTTCGTTCATCCTGTGTGTCAATATTTTCATAATGCCGGCCATTTTTATATATTTAGCTTATTATCATTAATCTTAGGAACTATTTTTTAGAATTTTATCAATACTTGGTACTTATATTCTATACACAAAGCTGACTTGAATGTTGTGTATTTCGTTCATCCTGTGGGCCATTTTCAAAATGGTAGCCATTTTGGTGTATTCAGCGTAGTATCACATATCTTAGGAAATATTCTTCGAAATTTCACCAAAAATGGTACACAGTTACTGCATATTATGTTGACTCTACTTTAGCGTATCTCGTCATCTAGTATGCATATTTTCAAAATGGGGGTCATTTTTATATTTTATCATAGCATTACATATCATGGGAAATGTTTTTCAGAACTTCAAGAAATTTCATACACATATACTTCATACAAAGCTGAGTATAATATTGTTAGTTTCGTTCATACTGTGTTCATAGTTTTAATATATGGGCCATTTTTATATTTTTAGCATAGTATCATATATCATATAAAATATATTACAGAACTGTATCAAACTTGGTAAACATATACAACACACAAAGCTGTGTTGAAAATTTTGTATTTAGTTCACTCCGTGTTCAAATTTTCAAAATGGCAGCCATTATATTGCATCAAATATCTTAGGAAATTTACCAGAATTTCACCATTTTTGGTACGTACAAACTACATACAACGCTGAGTTGAATGTTTTGTATTTAGTTAATCCTGTGTGCAATGTTATCAAAATTGTGGCCATTTTATATTTTAGGATAGTATCATGTATTAGAAATTATTTTTTAGAATTTCACCAATCTTGGTACACATTTACTACACACAAAGATGACATTAATATTGTGTATTTCGATCATCCTGTATGTATATTTTCTAAATGGCAGCCATTAAAATTTTTTTAGCCTATTATAACATATCTTAGTTAATATTTGCCAGAATTTCACCTATTTTGGTATTCAGTTCATCCTGTGTACATATTAACAAAATGGCAATATTTATTATTTTAGCATAGTCTAATACATTTTAGGAAATAATATTCCGAACTTCACCAACCTTGGTACACTTATTCTACATACATAGCTGACTTAAATGTTGTGTATGTTGCTCATCCTGTATTCATATTTTCAAACTGACGGCCATCTACATATTTTTACCACAGTAATACATATCTTTGGGTATATTTTTTCAGAATTTTATCAAACTTGGTACACATATAATTTATACAAACCTGACCTGACTTTCATATACGTATTTCGAAAACGGCGGAAATATTTTTATCTTTCTGATAGGAAGACGTTACAGAAATTTTTTTCCCTGATTTATTATATTATTTACTCGCATATTATTTAGCAAGATGCCTTTTCTTTAGTATGTATCGTGTACCACACGTCCAAATAAATATTACCATTTAATATTCGTAGGCTACGTAAACGGTTTTAACTTTCAGGGTTAATTTGCACCCTCTTTGAGGAAAGTAGGCTGATCAGTTATGCTGGTATCTTCTTGTTTGATTTAATCTTACAAGTGAGCCTATTTTTACACGTGTAATTATTTTTAATTTTTAGTTCGCTTTAAAACATGATACATTAAAACTTAATATTATTTGTACTGTATTGTTATTACATGTTACATGGTTTTGAAGGGAATGTATTAGAAATTAATTTAATCGTATGTGTTGCATGCTTTAGCTTCAAAGTTCACATGCAATCAGCATAATGAACGACAACACAATTAGTTAAGCGGCTATTGTCATAATTTCTTATAAGTGTTACAAAAATCTTTAATGAGAAACAAATGAATAATTCAGCATGACACGGACTCAAGAATATTCGTTGACTTCAGTTACGAAAACCAGCTTTGATTTACTCTCCGCACAGAGCTAACTCCTTTACTTATCGTTATACTTTTGTTTTTTTTTATCGCCGAAAACGCAGCTTTTATTTTCTGACTTACGTTATTTTCTTCTTGTTATTATATGTTTAGTGATGTCTATTCAACATGTATACCACGTGTTTTAGTTAATTAACAGTTGTATTTATGTCCTTATTAGGTTATATTATCGTTGCCATTTTTACTTTTGTTGCTAGGGAAATAAAATTAAATAATGGCGATGTCTTAAGAAAATAAAAAATAAAATTATTTTTCTTTAGTGAAAAAGAATTCAGAATTCGCCTCGTTGTCCTCGTGAAATAAAATACGGTCCTTTTTATCAATACATTATTTCAATTCTAACACATCAGTTTAAGGACTTACACAACTAAGATTAAACAGTGCAATTTCAAATAATTTTGTTAAGATAACTCAAAGGTTTATACGTTAATGAAAGCACTCTCTGGGTTTCTATAGTGAGATGGAGGCATGTAGTAGAATTTCGTTAAAATATTTTGGTATTTACATTACTTTCGCGAAAGCCTAAAATATACTTACATTCTAAAGTAAATGGTAACAAGAAAAATCTTTTCCTGTTTGGAAACACTGCAAGCATTGATTGAGACACTAAGGGCTTATCTGTAGTCGTCATTCGAATGTGCTTTCAGCAGTCGTTCTCCTGGTAGCTTGTCCACCTCCCCTGTTTGATAAATGTCTTTCGGATGACGGCCAGTTGAAAGAGCTTTTAAATTCACTTCTAGTGTAAATATGGCAACATAGCACGAATTTTTACCTGTCAATAACTCTCGTACTGAATATAGAAATGCATCTTATTATTTTCGATAGTCTTTTGTGGAAATAAACAAGGTTCATGAGTGATTTTTTTTAGGTTAGTTCAACGAGCTTTATAGTAAACATAGAGGGGCGGAAACAGCAATCTCGAAGGCTCTGAGCCCAATTGAACGTGGTATTTTGACCCTAGATAAAATGGCGGACACTTATATCCGGTCGAGAGACGAGAGTGATTATGCTAATTTAAACATTATTACAGTATAATATATTACAATCATTTTTGGAATTTTTTCCTTTGTTTAGCGGGAATAGAGTAGTGATATAAAGTACCGGATTTTATGCGAACATATGACGGATTTTCAACATAATGTTGGCCACACTGCTGTTCGCCAGGTTTTCTTGGGTAAAAAACAGCCGTTCAGTTGGGCTTCGCTTTAGAAGCGCTTCCGCCCCTCTATGTTAACTATATATCTCGTTGGGTTAGTTCAGTTGTATCGTCCTTATTGTCGATCACAAAGATAAATACATCAAATAAACACGCTGGTGTTTCAAAGCTTACGTCACTTACATCCAGATTGACGTGCTTATCGCTGTATAATATTAACTGTGCATGAGTTAGATTTGATATGGTTGGATTTTTATCGACCTGGGCCTGGGCGCAAAGTAATTCTAAGTCAAAGTCGCAGGAAACTGTTAGATTATTATAAACACAGAGATAATATTCAAATTTATGTTACTACTTATAACACAACACATTTTGAGGAGCTATTAATTTATCTACAATTTTTAGCATTTTAGGTGGTCAAAAATATGTAACATTATTAACATTGTCTTCAAATTAATAAGATGCCTACGTGAAACTCATTATCTCTGTACACTTCAAACGGATCTTGTATATTTATAATGTAGGCTATCTTTCAGGAAGTCAATCATTATTTTTGAATTCTTCATAAAACTCAAAAACTTCATTTATGTGATTCCTGAAATTCATTCAAACCCTCTGCCGTTGTCGACAAAATTTAAACAAAACACAATAAGAAGCTTTCTAAAGCGCTTCAGACCACTTTCAATTTACAGTGAAGAGCCCCACGTACAGAAGTTTTATAACTACCGAAAGTCGTCTATAGTACGCTTTGTACACTGAAGAGACTTTCAGAAGCTGGTTAACACTGTAAAGTCGACTATAGTCCCGGACCTAAGTTCTTACATGACTGTTAGTGCGAGTAGCAAACATAATAATCTCGACAGTAAAATATACAGTGTAATGAGGTAGTTGAGAATGTGGTTAGGAAAGTAGACAGAAAAGCTCAAGGGAGGTGGAGCCGGAAGTAAGCTCGCGCGAGAAGGTAAAGTCAAGAATTTTTAGGATTGCTCGATGGTAGCCAACTCATGTCAAATGGCGAGAAAAAGACAATGAACAACGAACCGAAGACAAATGGCATCTTTAAGAAGTATAAACGGATGTTCGTTGTAGTATCTAGAGAGAGGGTGACCGGAAACATGTAGTGTCTGCTGTACAAGAATATCGCTGTAAGGTCGTGGCTATACGAGTGTGGCTGTCGCAGCCAGACTTCATGACACCATAAGCGAGAATATACACCACAGAATACCCAGCCAGCATACCAGTTGTAGGCCAGACTCCGCAGCCTGACCGTGTTAGTACTTCATGCCCGCAAAACTGAATGTGTGGTTAGAGGAGAAGTGCGCATACTACCTTGCTACAGTACAGAGTTGATCAGCACACTAAGAACTCTGCTTTCTGCCAGATTATAAAGTGTGTTCCACCTTGGTGTCAATCTAAGCTTAGCACACGCGGGCGTCTCTCTTGTACATGAAAGTGAACATCGAAGATGCACAAGAAATTGTACACTATCTAGCGTTATAGCTAGTACCCTTTCAAATTAACTGTTTAGTTAAAACGGTCAGTTTTCTTGTACAATAATGTATACACCATTAAAATATTGAGTGTTATTTTGAGAGTTGTATTGGCGGTAATTTGTTCAATATTTATTGAGTCTGCCCCAAAACCATTTATATAATCACAAAATTGAAATATTGGTGGCGGTAGATAACATTTCCATCAGTTGCTACTTTTGTCTTGCTAGGCAATATTTATTTGAAAATACTTCGTCTTTGTAAGGAGTATTGTTAAAAAACAGTTGCATTCACAAATTAAATGGTTTTCTCATATTTGACTTGTACAATAAAGGTAACCAGAAATACCCGCCCTACCTAGTATACAAGTCTTTGTATGCTAGTCAGTAGTATGCCCGGTAGCCGTTCACACGATACAAGTTTGCTACAAGTCGAGGTGAACAAGAAGGTGCTAATATTCTTGTACTATAAATATACCCATGTATACTGGGCATCAGAGTTGCACTTAGGTAAATGTTGTATGGGATTGTCTTATCATACTCATCTGCGTAGCCGCATTCAGCAACCAGAAGTGCGTGTACGGAACCTGTGGCAGAAAAATGTGCGACCGGCGCACCTAACTCTAAGGGGTTTCCAGAAGATGCCAGAGAGGTCATTGCATTGGGGTTCTCGTGGATGCCATTGCCGATGTGAAGGCGCGGTCAACAGTGCGCTTGACTGCACCTAACAGCAAGCATGATCATACTTGCCTCGGAAACTAGAACTGTAATCAGCGAACATTTCGACAGGCTTGCAGCTGTCACGAGAGTCAAGACGATAGCGGGAATGGCTAAATGAAAAATGAACGATTTGCAGAATACCGTCAGATACATGATTTTGAGATTTGGTCACATGGGTCGCCAACCTCGTCCACTGAGGAAACAAAAGTGCTTAAGTCGCAGATAGCTTGGCCACATGAGAGTCAACTTCACAGACTATCGAAGGCAACTGCGGACAGGATATCTGGTACTAAGCGAAAAGTGGTGAAATAAGTCTTTATAGGAAACGGGTGTATAATTATCATTGATGAAGGCAGACTGTGTCTGCTGAAAAATAGGCTCTGATTTTCTTATAAGCACACTCGATGATGCAAGAGTCATATTCACTTTCTAGAAGACCATGCGAGTTTTCTATCGTGATTGTGAACACCTGGAGGAGGAGTGTGATTGTTCTATAGCTGTCAGGAGAATGATGATCATGGTAAGAAGAAATGTATGGAAAGAGGCCACTGACACAGAACGGTAGGTTATCAAATGTTCACGCAGCATTTTACAAATCATCATAGGAGATGTCCAAACCTTTATAGATGCTTGGAAAGCCTCTGCCAGATTTTATGACAAATAAACTGTTACGTGTTTCAAATTAGTTACCATGGTACAAACGCGAAGCCTAAAGCTGTCCACATAAACCACTTGACTCTCAATGAAAGAACAGCAGTCTCTGAACAGATTTAAGGTGAATGCAGTGTTACGCCCTAAATGGTAAGTGCTTGAACATCCGTTGAATCTGGATGCCTGGTGACTTCCTTGCATACTGCCCTCATCTAAGTGGCCTGCTCCAGCAAGTGAACGTATCTGTAACTCCCAGAGTGGCGAGCTGGAAGTTTGACTCTTAAGAGAGAGATGATTGTAAAAACATGCACATTACAGTAACTGACAGTATTTAGTACAGATATGTGTGTAAATAAATGTCTTTAAATGGCAGGAGACAATTTTATATATGTGTATAGTGACATGAAGCGAAGTGAGCGAGTAAAACATATTTTATCAGTACTTAACCCCTAGGTCTTTAGCATTTGCGATGGGTGACATGATGTGAGTATGGAACAGTGCCGGAATGAAGGGGCGGGAGAAACGGGAGATCCCCGAGAAAATCTGCCGACCAGCGGCATCGTTTGGCACGATTCCCACATGCCAAAATACGGGGGCTGACCCTGTCGGGAATCGAACCCGGATCGCATTGTTTGAAGGCGTGTGCTCTAGTCACTGCGCCAACCACAACCCCGTGGCATGTAGTTATTGGAGAAGATAATTAACAGTATTATGTCATTCGAATTACAATTAACATCTCCGTCTCTTTAAGCGCATATATATATATATATATATATATATATATATATATATATATATATATATATATATTTGAACAGTATAGTTACGAATAAATATGTACATACTTGGGCTGCGGCAAAACAAAACGTTTAGTTTAGTTCACACAGAACTTATGCTTGGCAATAAAAGGTTTTCTTCACATGAATGTAATTAACTATTTGTTTGGAAATGTTCAATCTTACAGTTTTGCTATGTTTCTAAATATATATAAATTTTTTTGTATGTTGTGTTAAAAATTTTACGACGTTCTTGTGTGTTTTATTAAATTTCTTTTATGTGTTTACTATTATATGTATGTTTGGTTGGCTATTGTTTGCTGGGTGTAAGTTCTGGATACTATGATACTAGATAGTGCAATGAAAAAGTTGCAAGTCTTTTTCCCAGGTAGCAGGTCGTTGCTGTCCTCTCGGGGCGGACCGATACTGACGTAGAATTGTCGGTATGGTCTTAAGGATCACAGTTGCGCGCACGGAGACCCCGAATATCAAATGCCTCGCAATCACTGTCTCTCTACAATTACTAAGCAGAGGTGTCTCGGCCCGACGTACTTTGTGACTTGGCGAAATCTTAATAGTGCCCCGATGCCCAAAACGACAACGATGATGGCGCCTCGGCCCACAATACTCCGCGTCTCGACGCCAAGGGAGCCTGACGGTGGCACTCTGCCCTACCGTCGCCGCGACTCGCCGACGACCCTCCAACTTGACAAAGTCCGTCCCGGACCGACGCCGGCTTGCTTCCCCCTCCCTGATTTGCGCCAAAACCCCCCGTCACTTGGCCAGCAAGCTACGGTTCGTTTTGGGCCAATCAAGAGTCAGCTTACAACCGATGGCCCCGCCTCTCGAGGACAACAATTCCGCCCAGAACTGAATTTATCAAATCATTTCTTAATTTCTCGTCACTATTTACATTCAGTTACATAAAATGGTTCATTTACTTGTTAACATATATGATTTCTTAATTGCTAAATATCTACAACACAGTAACCACTAGCGAAACTATTGGCTGCACCCCTCCGCTCGTGGCCAGCTAGGGAGGTGGTTCGAGCGGAATGGGGTGAGGCCCCGAGGCACTCTCAGCACCTGCTTCTCCTCTCCCTCGTTTTCACATAGCAAAATATATATAGTTCCTTATTTTTAATATAAAACTTGGTGCAGTAATGGTATATTAATGTGAACTATTGCAATGTTATCCTGATACAATGGCGAGAAGAATTAATGGTCGCAACGCACAGTTATTATTGCACATTGATTTATGATGGTTGACACTGGTAACTATTAAATATAATACATCGGGGTGGCGACCATATGGGCCTGTCACAACTTTCAGATTTTAATGTAGGGTGTGGTGTTAATAAATAAATATATAAATTTCCCATCGTAAGAAAAGTCAATTCCATAAGTAAGTGTAGTGGCACTGTGGGAAGACATCGGACTCGTTTGTTAGAGGACTCTGATTCCAGCTACAGTTGTGCGATTCTGATTCCGATTGTCCACGTTTTCCCATAATCACTACAAGCGAATACTAGGATTGTCCCTTAATACACGCCATGGCAGCTTCCTTTCCCGTATCCTCTCCGGCAGAGTCTATAGTTCTGTTTATAATGACTTCGTCATGCTGACATTCCGTCCTATTTACCTAGTACGTCTTCCACGGAAGATAACATTTATGGGTGAGCTTTACATGTTGTTATAATGGTATAATGTTATGCTGTAGCTAGTAGCGAAGCTTCAAAGCGACAGGAAAACTTTGTATTTGCTTGTATATCTCACTTGTGCTCTGTCACTAAAATAAAAAGGCCAATTTGTCGATAGTTATCGTCCGAGGTAGAAACCACTCTCCTCCCTCCATAGCGATCAGGGTTCGATTCCCAGTGGGACCTGGCCCGGACATTTCTCTTCACTGCTCTGTTGTAGGGTAAAATAATCTCAGGGAACAATGGACACACACGGGTTCGCAGGTTGAAAGTCTGCCTCTCGGGGTGTGATACCATAGCCTCGGTTAATGCTTCATTTCCTCTTAATATTTTTCCTTCGTGTTATTTTTATCACAGTGGAATGTATAAGTACTTTCCCGAAATCCAGTGCAAAGTTTAGGTTTGGTACTTTATTGAATTTAGTCTGATTTCAATTAACATTTCAGAAGTATTTAAAGTATTTCGTTATAAATCACTGTTCTTAATGAAGCCAAAACCAGCCAGACATGTATTTTTCACAATCATTATTAAGTAATAAAATTCAATAACAGTATACGTAATGTGTTGTAGGTATGTTTCGCACACGATTGTTATCATTATTTTTATTTTAGGATCGCCACTGAAAGACCCAAAGCGGGGAGCAAATAATAGGTCTACACGCTAGGCCAGCGCTTTGCGACACATTCGTACTCACAGACAACAACTAAGCCTCAAAAATGTTAAAATAGTGTATTTTTTTACTAAAGATAGTAACACGTAGTCTTTTCATGGCACTCGATGCTTTTTCGCAACTTTCTCCCTCGTACTGAGTGTTGAGTGTTGGTGAACTTCAATCGTGCTTCACACACCTGTGCCGCCGTCCTGAACATGTTTACTCTCAACAGTTCCGGGTTGTGTGTTGCGTCAAGAGATGGCTCGTAGTCACATCTTCAAGGTCAGTCGTCTCACGCGGTAAGGTATGGCGGACTGTGTTACACTATCACCTGTGACCTATATCACATATGGCTGGAAGTATATTAAAACAGCTCAGCAGATTGCCTGCAGTAACAAATATGGTCTTCCAGACACAACAAACTAACGCATTAAGGATCCACGATGCACTAACTCTGCTTACACTCCTGGTTGTTCGCCATGTTTGTACAGAGAGTGTACTGGAGATAGTGTTAGGGATATGGGCAATAAAGGTTCCATATATAGCTAAACAAGCCTACAAAACAGTTCCGTTTTCCGGCTTCATAGCACGTTTCATAACACTTATTTGTGTTTTCGAGTGAAAATTTATATTTTTTGCGGGAGTGAAGCATAAAGATTTATTTATTTTTGTTTAGAAGCTGACAGGTGTTATTACAACTAAACAGTATTTTTTTTGACAATGGTTCATTTGGTTACCACGGATTACACCACTGTAATTTTATTATCAACGAAGGTTCAACTTATACAGTGCCATATTCAAGAACATAGTCTTGAGTGTGAAAATATTTGTTGGGCAGTTTTCGACTACAATGGAAACAGTGATAAAAGGCAAAATACCGAAACTTTATTGGGACCACGAAACACTCTTAAAATTTAACTGAAAGCAGACTTAGGTTAAAAAAATTTTAAGCAGGAATCTGTATCAAATTAAAAAAAAGTGAACTATTTAAAAAAAGGAGCTATATTTGGTGGCGGTACTGGATCTATTGGTTTATGTTATGAGGAATCTCAACCCTTAATAAAAAAAATTCACTTATAACTTACACTGTGATTATAACAATACAAGTGAAATAATCCAGTATATTCAAAGCAGGCGATACTGGATGGTAGCAAACAGGACCACCACGGTCCTGATCCAGATGATCGTACAAGAACTGTGAGCTGGGATGCTATCATGTTGAAACCACTTAGACACACTAGTCTGAAACAAAAGCTTTTCGTGTAATTTCTAGCCGAAATTTAAAATATGGCTAGGGGTAAGCTGTGACACTGAGGGACAACCCCTGTGTAGTGAATAATATCATTTTAGATGTTCCTTATGAATCACTGCGTATACAGGGCGTGCGATTTTACACGATTGTTTTGACTGTGCATCATACAACAACGTTGAAAGGAAGTTATGTCGCGGAAGAGAATGCATATGCCTGAGTAAATATTAATGCCACCAATTTACCATTTTACGAGTTGATAACAACCAGAAAGACATTGCGTTTTCTTACTATGAATAGAGCAGTTGCAGCCAATCTTCATAAAGCGAAGTAATTTGCCAAATGTGCGGTATATTCTATTCATTTCTAGAGCAACTATCATAATTTCAATTTAAATACTTATGATGTTTAAATACAAACGAAAAAATGGTTATTTTTGCAGTAAATAATAATTTTTAAATAAAAATTAATAATATGTTTTGATTTTATATGACAGAAGGCAGGTGGTAGAGCGAGACCTAAAAAGTAACATTAGGCATATTTGCTGTTTATTTTAATGTTGAATTATATATAATATGATTGAAATATTTTATAAGAACTATTAGTTCCGATTGCATAAAAATTCAATGAATCAAATATGACGGATTCTATGTGAAAACAATTAAGTAATTTAGGTATGGTAGTCTTCATGTAAAACAATTGACGGATTTAAATACAATGGGAACAAAAATATTTTTAATTTTTTATAGAAGTTTTTGGGATTTTTCAAAATGTTATATAATATTTTGAAATTTTGACCTTCGGTAACCTTGACGTTTTAGTTCAAGTTACACAAATCCAATATGGAAGTCGAAGGGCGTGACGTTATAAGATAAAATTTTGGATGGATTCACAGTTGCAGGGAGCTCCTCCTGCTGAATCCTTCCACAGAACCGGCTAAATTATATTAGACAAATACTCACTACAACTTACATTTAACTTACTTGTGCATATGTGTGTTGCAGACAAAGTGCTCGTGCCGATTCCAGAAATATCAGACACCACAAACATGAACGTAGAGGTGGGAGACGACGTGAATCTTGAGTGCAACGTCACTGTTGAACTGAACCAGTACTTCTTGCTGTTACTCGACTCTCCTGCCTTGAGAGAAAACAAGGTGAGTGTGCCACGGACTTGCAAACAATACAACACACTGAACCAGCTTGTATGGTCATGTATAGAGACACTGGAAAATCGTAGGAATAGTTGACTGTTTGCTAGGCTTCAACGTGATGTATATATATATAACACTGAACGTTTCGTATGTATATTGGTTATCGTTTATTTATAGCATTTTTTCTCTCCACAACAGGACCAGTTAGAACTGCACAGCTTGGCCACACAGCGTGTGTGTTTTGTCTCAAAACTATTCACACGTGTCACGGTTAATATAATGCAGTTTATTGGAGACTATCTTAAACATTTTCGCGGTTTTCCAGTGTCTCTAGTCATGTTTATTACAATCCCTCATACCAGAATATCAGTTCTCTTCGTCTTATCAGTTCCCTCGCCCATATTTATTCTCTTAGTTACAATGCACTAAATGAAATATACCGTCAGTAGCACGGTTAAGCCGGTCTGGTTGCCTGTCTGGTTGCAAGACGCTGAGAATGAGAGAGAGAGAGAGAGAGAGAGAGAGAGAGAGAGAATTTGGATATGCTGGGGTGCCACCCGCTTTGTTGTGGCCTAATGGATACTCAGCCATTATCCTGGATCATTCTCAACGTAAGATTGGCTGTCTTTAGTCAACGTTTTAAATATCCTTCTAAGTTTATTAAATAACCCGCAAAAGGCTTGATATATCACCAAAATATAAATAACTGCTTCCGTAAGTTACTGATTTTCTTTCAAAAGCCACTCAATTTTCCCAAGACTTTGTACATTTTACTCCTCATTCTTTTCAGCAGTGAAAATATTATATATTTTAAAAAATCAACGAAAATATACTAAGTTGTACCGCCGAAAAATGCTTCTTCCTGAATTTACTTTTTTGACTGATTATTTTGTGGCATTAAGGGTGTTGGAACAAAAATTGGTGAATTATATTTATGCGTAAATACTGGTACATATTATGAAATCAATGTCCAAGTGTGGAGTATTCCAGGGCGTACTGAGCTTAGCAATGACTGTACACAACTCTGGGTTGTGTCTGGAATGACTATTAGACTGGCAGACTTTAGCGCCAATAGCGTACAAGATACGAACAGCGAAGTTCTCCAGTAATATACCTTTGACCCCACAACGCACTTGTATTGGTTGTGACCTCAGGCACCTAAATGCCACGTGCTCGAAGAGCATAGTCAGTTTATAGTAGATATTTCTTGGAACACGGCTACGCTTCGCCATTGACTGTCGGATGCTACTTTTAAACCCTGAAATCTTCTACATAGAACAATTTTTGAGCTACAATTTTGGCACTTATTGGAGAGGTTATTACAGAAACTAAGTTGATGCAGCTTCATTACACCAATCATTTTTTAACTAAGAAACTAGGACTTCTCTAGTTCAATATATATACAAATGAGCCATTGTTACTCGTACTGGTATATTTGGGCCCTGTTACAACATTCTGGCCTTGATCCCGAGTTTTGCTGACCTCCGTTTAAAAATGATCCAAGGACAAGTTATGAAAACGTTGCATCGTCGAGAAATTTTCATAGTTCTGTCACGTGATATCGAATTCATCTATGTGCACAACATAGCAACGCCGCTGACTCTTTTTTTTTCTCAATTTTTATTGACTAGAAATATGTGACGTGAAAGTTTCGTAAATCAGTAGTAATTTTTTTTGGTGAGCAAAATTGTGGGTTGGCTGCACTGATGAAAGAAGTTGCTGCCTCTGCCCGCGTTGTACTGTTGTTCTGTGGCGTCAGTGTGTGTGCGTGTGTGACTTGTTAAGCGCGTTAGTTTCGTACTATATTGTCCGCTGAAACAATAAGCTCTTAAGTGAATTTAAAATGACGTTACAATTGCGTATTTGGGCTTTTCAACTTCTGCGTCTGTTCTCCGTCAGCAAATTCGTATGTAAATTGCAGAAGTAATACGTGTGCGAGCCTATTAACCCTAAAACACGTCACGTGGTGCCATAATTGCAATGGCACGGCAGAAGCGACAATCTCTGTAAAGAAAAAAAATATTGTGAAACCTTTTTTTTTTTTCACTTTAATAAAGGATGAGATAATATAGGAAAAGCCAACCAATATCTCTATTACTAGAGCTACTAACCAAATGGAAACCAAACGCCTGTAGAAGTCATAAGTATATTTAAACAGAATTCATATGATAGGAAAAATAATGACTTCTACAGACAAGTCAGGCAACTAGATACATAAATAAGCAGGAATTATGATAGTGTACGAATTTTCAAAATGATGTTTTTCTACCGTGACCAAGGTGTTTAACTCGGGTACGAACCTGACCATCAATTAACTCACAAACCCGGGTTCTACTTGGTTTTCTGTGTTCTAGATATTTCCATTTTCTGTTTGTTCCCGGAACAACTTATAAACTTCTTAAACTCATTGCTAGCTCAAGTTTAGAAATCTCAGGTCGATCTTAGGTTTTGTTCATTTGAAGTGAATCACACCCGTTGAGATATAAGAAGAATTTTGATGTCGTTCTGTCTAATCAACAAAATTTTCGGGAACTTGACACGACGGCGTAGTTTGGGAGGGTCTTACCGAGGATGTCTTGCAGTAGGTCTGGACGGTTGTCTCTAGATCATCCCTCGATACTCATTCGACCACATCCTTCTCGTCCTGGGGCGGCGACCACGTACTCCCGATGCTCGTAAGACGATCGCGACCTCGTCGTCCTCAGATGAAGCTCTCGTTCCCCTCGTTCATCGAATAGTGGACCCGTCGAACCGTAGACTTCGGAGACCTGGACAGCAACGAACACGAAGTGGACTATGGAATGGCCTGATCCACGGGCTCTTCTTTACAATTCCCTGGAACGTCCTTCTTCGGCGTTGACATCGTGTGTAATTTCCAATGGAATTCTCCTAGTATTAGTCGTAGAAGTAAAGTGAGACCTTTCTGACGACGCGTATGAACAATTTAGCGTCTCGTCGAAGAGATCCTCAGGTCTTCTTGACTACACGTCTGTTCGGCATCATGGACGGGAACGTTCTTTTTTCCATAAAATTTTCTCAATCGTTCTTCAACAAAACTACTTCTCTTGTTTTTAACGTCGCAACACCCATTGCAATCAATACTTTCCTCGTAGCTTACCCCGGGTTTGTTCGCCAATATGATCAGATCAGGTTTTAATCCGTGATACAAAACAAAATATTCCTAGCATAGATATAAAAGCTGTAGAAGTCATTAAAGTCTCAAAACCACAATACCTTATACATTCAATACATAGACAATTAAAACTTACATTCTTCCTGGCACGTGGTAACTATGGTCATA
>PNEQ01079614.1:5314-16734 GCA_003012365.1 Medauroidea extradentata | reverse complement strand
TCCATCTTGTACAACATGATTTGTTATTTTGAAACTGTTATGTTTTACGTCAGTTATCTAGTACTTAGTGTTGCTTCGCACAGAATCGGATTTCAATATTTCGGTAAGCTCAAAATTGTGTGTTTTAGATTTTTGTAGGAACAAAAAATACTTGTATAACAAAAGACGTTAAACTAACAATCCCACCTTTCCCTTCACGAATAAAATAACCAGAACTCCAACAGTATCGCCGCTAGCCGCAAATACTGAAAAAGAAAAGCTTGTAATTGCATTTGGCGTACGTGTAATTATTTCGATGTAAAATTATTTACATATAAGTTATCCCCGTATTAATAATCCTTAACAAAAACTCTTAAATATTATAAAATTTTTAGCAATAATTTTATTTTAGGTGCGGTAAAATAATATTATTAATCTACTACACTACTTGTAAGTAAGCGTATACGGAAAGTTATGGAGTTTATAATACTTCTAGTGGTGACGTACATTATATAGTTTTAGATTTATTTCTACAAATAACAAACGTAATTAGCTCTATACAGATGTTTAAAAAGCGGTTAATTTTCACAACAGTCTTACTAAATATTAAATGCTTATTTGCGTGGTCATCATCTTGTCTCGACTATCTAAGATAAACTGCCTTGGACCACCAGTTCACAGTGAAGCTAATTTTGATAGTAGTTTAAGTAGTGAACCACAGTAATGCAACAGAAAAGACCGTCGACCTTAGATCAAATCATGCCAAATCCTCAATGGGGCAACCAGCCATTAGCTAACCTTATTGTTAAAGTTATCCCAGCAATATTTTCAACCGAATTATAGACACGTCCTTCTAGCGCTACCAACACCAACTTTATAAATATCGCAATATGTTTTTATTAATTATGTGGTAAGTGCTGCTAGTGTATTATTTTTGATCGGTAGTTATGTGTTCGGTGTAATAAAAGTGTAATGTATGGCAGTTTTTGTCACGTGAGGTAACTCATCATGATGCTTGAACTGTTGCTTTCAGACCGGCCACGTTAAGTGCAACAACGAAACATTTACGAATCACAGGTACAAAAGTGGCGTACAAACATGCACATTGCACAATGTGAGTCATGCAGATGAAGGGGAATATGTTTGCCGTGTTTATTTCGGCGGTGGACAACAAAACAGTCGACGTACATTCATGAGAGTTAATGGTGAGTGTCGTCTGTCGCAGTTTCCTTTGTTTTACATTTGATTTTATATGAAGCTACGAATCTTAACTAAAAGAAGACAGTAAGTTGGCCTATTAAATTATTTTTTCTTTCAATTTTGAGTCAAAATCAGCAAATGCATATATATATTTATACGAATGTATAAAATATATATAACATGTATATATGTAGTATGTATTTGTATATATTTATATGTTTGTGTGTATGTGTGTGCGTTTTTGTGGTATATACAACCATGAACGCCTTTGAAATATTCTTTGAAAAAGTTATAAATGATAAAACGAGATATTTGAGGCATATGCCATGACACTACTATGTCTTCCTAGTAAACAACAAGTACTTGATTTTCGTGAACGACATAGTACTACAGTGTGTTATGTTCAAAATATCTTGTTTAAGCATAAGCGTCTTGTAACTATTCAACCACCGTCACAAGAGTGGCTTGCTGGTCACATGTATTTCAGGCGCTAGCGCTTGCCATTAGTCAATAGTTCCGTATGTACAGTGTCATAAACAATAGTTCCGTATGTACAGTGTCATAAAGACGTAAGTACATCGTTGAACGTTATTTTTGTACGTTCTCAAAGCATTTATTTATTAAAATAATATATCACATAACATGATGTGTATAAAAGTGATAGTAAACTAAGGAAGGTTTTTCCTACGCGTCGCCGTGCAATGTCGGATGGTAATGTTGTACTTTAATATGCAACTATACTGCCCTACTAAGGGAGAATGCCTTAACTCCGAGAGATCAAATTTTACAGGAGAGCAAAAAGTTAGTTTTTTCTTAACACACCCCTCATTTTTTAAATAATTTCAATGTTTTGCTTTCATTATGACATTGAAATATTTACAATTTACTTGTAATTGCTTTTTGACATATTTCTTCAAAACAACAACTTAAGGCTTTTATTCTCAGTAATATGTTACATTTTGGACTTGAGGAATATTTTAATAATTTTTTACACGGACGACTGGTTATAAACCGTTTATCCTTAGTGTAAATATGTGTGTTGGTACCAACTATTTCAATATAAAAAAATTGTTTTCCAAATTCTGAGTTAAGGCTTTCTTCCTTAGTAAGGCAGTATAGGCCAGTATAATTCGTCATTTCGATTCACAAAGACTATGTAAGTTGATTTTAAGTGTTTTGAAATACTGATAAACAATGTTACATTGTTTACTTTGGTAATCATATTATGATCTTATTCTGTGTTATTACACTTATTCTTGGCAAGCTGTTTCTGGTAATATATTACTTAAAATACTAAATTTTTAATAGCTCATGAAAGTATTTAATTTATTGTACTTGCCTGTTAATTATATAGCTCGAGTATTTAGATTAATATCATGTTCCTGCATTAGATTATGAAGTACCTCTGCTTCAGTATTACATAGATTTCTTAAAAAAACACAACAATTAACGTAACTTATTGTTGCATTGAGGTGACGAATTTATGTTTGTTATAAAATAAATATAAATTAGACCTTTGTATGACTTTAACAAAAACATTTTTTAAATACGTATATTTCGTCCGTAGAGTTAATTGAATGCCTATATGCGGTCGTTGCACAGACGTCTAGCGCACCCGTTCTGTGATTGCTGTTGATTCCTGTGTGCATTGGAACCCTACGTGTAATTGTTCAGCTCACAACTACATTGTACACAGAGCAGTATTTGCAACGGAATACAGAATACCACAGCACTATTTTTGCAGCACTGTTGTCCTGCAGCAGAACCACGTATGTCCAAAACACGTATAAAAAATCCTCTAAGCGAAAAAAAAATCTCACAATAATTTCTTGTGACAATTGTTGCCCATCAAAAGTTTTTGTTCGTGTGTATAAATATAGGTATATAAATAAACATTATTTACTTTCTTCACTCAAGTTAGTAACTGCATTCTACATTCGATTTGTAGTTTTCACCAACTGTTATAAAATCAAATAAAAAATGAAAATCAAGCGGGGTCATCATGGATGAACAAAGACCATTGTGAAGATAGGATCATTAGCAGAAAGTAGATGATAGACACATCCGTCGCTCAGACAGCATGAAGAATGAGGAGGGGACATGAATGAGATGGGAGTACACTAAAGTGTATACGGAATATAATGGCAAGGGGAGCCGGAAATCCCTGAGTAAATCCATCAGCAGTTGCAACACCAAATATGTTTCCTACATACTGTAGTCTTAAGGACCCCACCTGGAATAGAATTTAATGGCCACGGTGGCAGACGATTATGGAATTTGTGTACGAGTTTGTTGTGTTGATAGTATGGAGCTAAGCGATTATTTAATTCAGTTTTAATGTCTACCAATAACGAACTACGGAACGAGCTTGACCTGAAGAAAGCAGATATACTTGTGTTTTAGCCGAGGAAGCATATGTTGCAGGGTGAAGTTCTTCTGAAGTCACCATGATGATCGGTTTAGGATGTATCGGATCTGTGATGTGATGTCGGCACGTTTTTTTTTCTCGTGATCGTTCTTGATGTTACTCGATTTCAATTGCAGTGTTGTATTTTAATGTTAGGTGAATTATTATGTTGTCTAGGCGAATTTTAAGGTGGTGGCATCGGGCAGTTTGTATGCAACGATGGTACGGTAGAGTAGAAGCCTTGAACAGTGAGGCACTCCCTCATCGTGGTGATAGACCTCGAGCTGAACTTGACTGGTGAGAGAAGTACTACCTTAAAATTTCGAGCAGCTTGCGTCTCATCTGATCGAGTGATAAGAAGATAATATATTACCATAATCACTTCCTGGGCGGCGATAGCTCTATATAAAATGCTTATGTTTATTACTGTCTGTGTTTTATACCAGAGGTAAGATTAACTACAATAAATATGTAATACAGGTACCAGTTCGTGATTATAGAGAAGTTCCTTCCAGTAAGTCATGCTCATGGCTCATGGTTTTGTCGACCGTGGACTTGAACTGTTCTCTGCTGCGACTTGAAAAAAAGGAATGACCCATTGGATTTCTTTTTTTTTTTTTCTTTACAGCTGTCACTCATATCATGGCACCGACTGTCCAACCTGAAAACGGTTGTTCTTCATGTGGTAATAGGGCGTTCAAGGTCAATACCAGAGCTGGAAGCACGTTAATCAACTCAGAAGTCAGCAGTTTGACAGAGAATGGTTAGTATATACTTATCTCTAGTCGCTGCAGCAGAATATAGCGAGTTATCTTCCCTTGTCGAGTCTCTGCTCTCTTGACATGTCAGCAGTGATATATCAAAGTAATAAAACAGTTTCTCCTGTATGGAGAGTCCAATTTTAAATTTCACTGCTCCCACCTTAAAATTAATTTTTCTGGATTTCCAAATTCATTCGTAGCTAATGTTGGAATTGTTTCTCATATATGTCCCGTTCGCTACACGTGCTGGTTCATGGCACAATTGTCTTGGCTTTCTGTTTCATGAATTATTCACTGCTATTTGCAAAATTTCTCAGTTACCTACCAAGTTATGTCAGAGGCAACGCAGTGGTCGAGTATGTCAGGCCACACACACATAGCTACGTTGTCATGAACGTCGGCAGTTACAGTCTACGTGGTGTTTCAGACACGCCAAAAGTGACGCTGCAGACGAGAGAATTGTACACAAACATCACGCTCATCAACTGTACTGTGGTTGGATACCCAGAGTCAACGATACGATGGCTGAGTCGCTCCTGTGACGTTCTGCCAGACTGCGAGCATGTCAACTTCACTGAACACGACGTGAGTATGACGTGACTGTGTGGTGTGACCAGTAGGCTGTGACACAAGCTGTTATCGCCTAGCCACACGCTCTCATTCCATACTCATATTTTACCGCTAGATAAAATACCAGTAGACCCCTAAATATGTAGAAATATTTCTAAATGTAGATATTATAACTAAAAAAAAAAAAAAAAAACACAAAACGCCTCCATGAACGTACACCATAATGTTGTTTGTTTCTGTATTACAGACCTAACATTGTACTACGTATTGTAAAAGTTTTCAAGGCACATTTCCAGTTCGAGCAGCACTAATACATCGCTCTGTAACAATTGCTGAAACTATCACCTTGTGTCTGAATGCACACCTAAAGACACCCACGTCAACGTCATTGTAAATAGTCTAAGAACTTCAATGTCTGGTTGAATAAAGCAATGCTATGTCAGAAACTGGAGTTGTATAGACAATGACTATGCGGTAGCCTAAGGTATATTGAGACACGGGAATCATGAATGCCAGGATAACGGTACTGTACTGACTATCCATCTATGTATGAATAGCTGATCCAACTAGAAGCTGAACACTGTACTTCGTTATGGAAACACCTTATCATACGTTAACTACGTACGGCACGATAAATTCTCTCATACGCAATGCGGGTTTGCAGTATATGGCAGCCGGCTGTCAACAGTGCAATGGAACACGTACTAATACACACTCACGATTTCATAATATGCTACATTCACAAACACTCGGCTTAGATTATTACGAACATCTGAGGAATATATTGGAAAGTTAGAAAATGGTTACTGTCGATTTTAGGGTACATGTTCAAAGGAGCATTTTATGTTATCCGGTTTTTGGCACATACCTTGAGTTATTTCCACATATTTAGGAACTTTTTTTTTATAAAACTAAAGGCAAATACTATAGTGTATACGTAATTGTTTGTGGTTATTTTTATGATCGTGGTGATGTAACGATAAACGTTAGTTTATTCTGTAGAAATATGATGTAATATTTGCTATTAAACAGGTGCAAGGTAGACTTTTCGAAAATCACATGCACACTCTCTCATTCTTGTTTATTTAGTCTAGTTACAAAGGGCACTGAACAGCGAGAACGCACACATATGCACACTCTTCTGCCAACCAAGTGTGTTCAGGTACATTTAGGTAGTAATCAGGCAGATCTCCGGATAATGCAGTGATAATTAAAACATTCGTGTTAAATATTTTTGTTTGACAATAAACAACAGGTTCTGTTCGAGGGTAGTTTCTTGAACGTTGATTGACAAATAATGGTTGAGGAAATGCAAGGACAAGCACTGTAATGAAACCTTTAATTTATTGTTCTGTGTTTGCCACGATCATCGGGATAATATACTACTCAAGAATATTCGAAAGAAGTAATCTAACCTTGTAGCCATAGCGTTTTAGTTGTGTTTTACGATGATCGACTTTTACAGATCGAGGGGAAGAAGGACGAAAACGCAGACTTGGAGCCCTAATATTTTGATAATCTGCCATAATGAATGGAAGGTACTCTTAGAGATTAACCTGGTAACAAATAAAAAGTGAAACGTTTGGTTTTCTTGTATGCCAGTTACTTACTGACATACAGCTAGTGCTAAATGTTATGAAATAGGAAAAAACATGTAACATTTCCGTAATTATAATTTAGGTTAGTTATAATAACGATTACGTACTGTTAGAGAGAATGTAATGAAAAATAATTTCGCTGTAGTGTATACTGTTTTCGTTTTTTTACAATTATGCTTCTTTACTTACGTCTTGGGATTATGCAAAAATAAATAATGTAATATTGGTTATTTACCATAACAGACAGGTACTGCTCGATGGTGTGTCAGAAGAAATAATGGAAAATTGACGACTAAACCTTCTGGTTATCTGGAGCGGTACTTCTCGAGAACTGGCAAGAGGAAATATTGAAACATTACTGTTATAATGTGTTTTGTAATTTATCATAATGCTGGGCATGCACTGCTTGGGAGTATGTAAGGAGAAACAATATAACAATAGAGTTCGTATTTTTTAGTTATTTGCCACGATGAAAGTCACCCACTGCTAGAAGAAATAATGAAACTTTGGTGCCCTATTATTATATTATTTGTCACGATAGTCTACAGAATATCCAAGTGAAAAAATGGAAAACAAAATAATATTTCTTTGTTGTCTATCAAGATTATATATAGATTCTGCTCTAGATCCTCAAATATTTAAATGTTTGATTTTTGTGTTTCTAACACGTCTATCGACATACTCGTTGAGGGAACGCAATTAGAAGTAGGCATTAAAAAGTTTTACTTCCAATCATTTTGGTAATGACACTATTTAGTACACAATTTTGTGTCTGACACGTTTATCCACAGAATCAGTTCGAATATATGCATGGAGAAAAAAAAAACCTTTTGTATGTCGAATTTTGAAAATTATTTTCCACTTTAACCTCATGGTAATTAATGGTAGAGAGTAAGCAAGGAGAATTGAATGGAACCTTCGAGTTCTATCCGTTTACGTTACCTGCTAAGATGATCAACCTATACTGTTTGAGGGTATGCAAAAATAAACATGTTACACTGAAAAGCGAGTCAGTTTTATTGCAAATGACTAACACCATAAACTATCACATATTTCAGGAGTAATTAAAACTGGATCAATAATTGCACAACAAAATGAATTCAAGGCCTTGATATTTTCTCTACTTTTGCGAGAGAGCAAATATCGTGACACCATTGCCCAGTTATGTTGAAAATAGTTTTAAATAATATATATATATATTCTTCAAAATAAGAAGTACCATGTTTTGACAAATTATGTAGTAAAATTAACGTTTACTAATTTACTAGAAACAAACATACAATTTTAAGTCTTGAAAACATTTTACTACATAGTAAGAACTATTTTAGACGAAAACTTCTGACGGGATTGCAAAATATTCTATTCTCTAAGCTCAAAAAGCAACTATAAAAAGTTGTAGAAATCATATATTATGACATAAATAGGTATCAACCCCAGTTTTGCGATTACAGCCAAGCGCATTATGTGTCTAGGGAACTGCCGTCCCAAGAGTCCAGGTGAAAGCATGGATAGGGACAAAGTGTTTTGGCACTACTGTTTTGTAATAACTTTTTATACGTAATTTATTTATTTTCTTTGTGTAGAAAATATGACAAGGTTCCCCAGTCGGTTGCCTACCAACAATAATGTTATTACTTGCCTTTGTTAATTTCAGTGACATCTGTAATAGCATGAACATTTGTTTATATTTTTTCTTTAGCTGATTCATGTCCAAACATTTTGTCAATTAGTTTGAATTACTATTTCAATGGTGCTATTAATGTTTATATTTAAATATTATATTTATCAGTGTCTCTAAATATTGTTATTTTTGTCTGTTAATATTCTTACAATCAGAGATTTCACCTTTCGAACAGTTAAGTAAAACGAACAGATATCAACAGACTGACACAAAATAAAATGGGTGAACTTTTTAATTGTTTTCATCGCACCAGATCTTGGAGCGTACAGGAATGTAAACAGAGCCGTATGGAATTTGAGACCTTGGTAAAAGCAACCGTCTATATGTCAATAAATACTGCAATTTATTGGTATTTCAGTTATATATTTAAATATGATAAATGCGACGTTACTTACGCGTAAATATCATCCAAGATTATAAAGCAGAACCTACTAAACTTCAGCGTAACCAAACATAAATGAACTGCGACACTATTACAATCGAAACTAAAAATTAATACTATAAAAACTATATCTTTTCATTTCTATTACTACTAATTTATTCTGTGACTTTGTTAATCTTTGGCCTTCTTTCTTCTTCCTTTTTCTCGTTAAACAGTCAGCCATGTAAAACTCAAAAATCCTTTATTGCTCTTAAAATTCGTTAACATCAAGTTCTGATGTTGCAATCCACTGTTAGCTATGTTTTATTATTTTTCTCAAAAATTCTATTCGTTTGGCAACGTATTCGTTTTATGTAATTCACATATTTTTTTACGTGTTTTAATGATTAATGTGGGGTAATTTGCGCAACATTTATTGAGTCTGCACCAAAAATTAATTTAAAATGAAAAAAAAAAAAAAAAGGAAATTATATCCGTAGTCGATTATTTCCTGGTTTAAGTAAAGTACGTGATGCACGATTCGGCATTTTCCTTCAGTATCGTCTACTTTTCCAGCAAGATATTAATTATTTCGTAATACACTGGCTTTGCAAGCTATTTCGTTCAATAAAAGCTGTGCGTGCATAAGCATTGTTTGTTTACATTTGGCATGCACAGTAAAGATATCGAAAAATAGAACCGTCCCTATCCTGCACTAGTTAGTATACAAGTCCTTGTATGCTAGCCACTAGAGCGTTCGGCGGCTATTTACACAAAATTTCTACAAATCGAGGTAAACGAAAAGTGTTCACCTACTAGTACAATAAAGATACCCATATGAACTAGGCTTTAGGTATGTTTCTGGCACAAGTCGAATGTAAATAAACAATATTTTTAATGCACGCACAACTGTTTTCGAACGCAATCTTCTCTATATATAAAAATGAACACTGACTGACTGACTGACATATCAAACTGGAGGCCAAACCACTGAACCTAGAATCGTGAAATTTTTTGTGTGGGTTACCCTCAGGTCGTAGGCGAGCACTAAGAAGGGAGTTTTCGAAATTCGACTTCTAAGGGGGTAAAAAGGGGTGAAATATGTTTCCGAAGAAACGTCGATAGAGCTCGAACCCGACGGCCTATCATCGTGATTTTTACTTTAATAGGACACTCATAAAATGCAATTTAAGAATTTTTCGAAATTCAACATTTAAGGGGGTGAAAAGACCTTAAATGTGTTTCCAATTAACTATCGATATCTATCGAATCCTTCGGGATAAAGACTTGGTTATCATTTCAAAATTTTACTTACGTAAATACCCAAAAAGTAGTATTAGGTTTTTTTTTTTAAATTCGACCCCCAAGCAGTAAAAAGGGGCTGTATGTGTTTTATATGACTCATCTATATCATTGAAACACAATTGGCTATCGTTGTGATTTTTACTTTAATTGGTTACTTATGCAAATGTCAATCACATGACTCAAAGACATTTCGAAATTCTTTAATTAAGAGCGTGAAAATACGTTAAATGTGTTTTCGAATATCCTTCAATATATATCGAACCAATCGAGATATCAAAGTGACCTTTGCTTTAAATTGGTGATTTTGTAAATATACTAAGTACCATTTAAAACATATTTTCCGAATTCAGTCCTAAACCGGTTAAAAAATGGGTAATCTGTGTTTTCGACTCACAACCGATATACATCGATCCCATTGATTTTTATATAGCGACGTGATTTTCGTTTAAGATTGATGCTTACTCATATACCTAAAATGAAATTTGCCACCTAAGGAGGTGAAAAGGGGTGAAAAGTGGTGAAAAGCATTTTCACTTAGTCATCGATATATCTTGAACCCATCGAGCGAATGATGTGTTTTTCACGTCCACGAGACACCAATAAAGTATTCTAAAAAGTGATTGAAGGGTTTTTCGAAATTTACTCTCTTAGGTGATGAAAAGACTTTGAATGTGTTTTAGATAAATCCTCGATATCAATATAACCCGTCGATATATACAATTTATTTTTGCTTCAGGATGATGATTACAGAAATTATCGCAAAACGGTTTTAAGATTTTTCGAAATTCGATTTCTCAGTACTTTGCAGGGCAGATGTGTATGTTTTTTTTAGTGAATGATCGATTTTGATTCGACTGAACGGGCTAGCGATACTTATACAAATTTCTAAGATGTAAATTAAAAAGATTTCGAAATTTGACACCCAAAAGGGTGAAAAATCACAGATTTTGTTTTCATCAACCTACGTCAGAGTGATGCTTACGTAAATATTTAAATATATGTATGTAAGTTTTTTTATTTTATAGGATACGTGATTATTAACAATAAAACTAAGTTGGTCAATATTCAAGGCGGACGATCCGAAAAGCAGGAACGAGCACCGAGAAATAACCTATACAGAAGTTTCACTCTACAGAAACCTATCGAGAAGTGGTGTTGTACAACCTCTATGAGCCCAGGACACGAATATTTTATTTTTTTAAATTAAATTTTATTTTCATGAATTATTTCGACGTCACGTGACGCAGTTGTTTGTTACTCAGGTCTAAATTCCTGGAGGCCAGCTGACATATCGTCGGTATACTGCCAAAAGTGATTAAGACATCAATGTTATTTTGTTTAAAAACTGTATTAAATTGTAGATATTAACAAAAATATGTTAAATTACTGTACTGTGACACAACAGCACGAAACGACGAATAGACTTTAAACTTGGGCAATTGTTCGTGAAATAACATATCCGTGTATGTTTGTATATATATATATATATATATATATATATATATATATATATATATATATATATATATATATATATATATATATATATATATATATA
>PNEQ01079613.1:0-41850 GCA_003012365.1 Medauroidea extradentata | reverse complement strand
AAGATTACTACTGAGTATAGCATGTATTCAGCCCCCGTGCATTTAATGAGTACATATTGTAGCTAAAATTTATCGGAGCACTTTAACGTAAATGTAAACATTGTACAAGACTATGTAAATAAAAGCACGTGGCAATGTTGATGTTTACATGTAGCGGAAAGATATAAACTGGCAGAAAATAGAAATTAATCAGGGCTTTAGTGTTCACTTTATTCCGAATCACCTATAAATTGATATCTGTACCAGGGGCCTGACACTCTATAGGGCGCTTAGGGTCATTAATTATTGTGGTCGCACAGCTGTTGCCAACACTTACAGTACCAAATTCAGTGATACAAGTATTTAGAAACTTTAATCTAATGAACTGTGCAATATTTTTGTAATGAAACTTATTGACCTTAATTTTATGTGATAATATTTTGTTGCACAGTTATTAGATTGTTCTTACTTTGTTTTCGTGTCAACATCCTGTTGTTTCACGATATGTTTATGCCTCGGTGTTGTGTAAAAAGAGAAATGCTGAAAACTTTTCCCTTGTGTTTGCATGCTGTACAAAATGTGCAGCGTTATTTCTCTAATGCGCTACTAAAATTTTAATAAGACGTAAAAAATATTTTTGAAAATGATTGGATTTTGTGGTTGTGTTACGACTGTGTTTTGTACCACAAATTTTGTGTTGCATGCCTCATTTTATTAATATTTTGTTTGTGAATTGTGTTAATTTATTGTTAAATGGGCGAGTGACAATTGCTATAATTGTAATTTGCTCAGGTATGCTTAAAGGGTGGAAGACGTAGTAGGCCTACAACGAGAACTGTGGGTTAGGTCGTTACAAAGTATACTTTTTTTTGTATCTGTTGCCTTTCAAGTAGTTTTTTATGGTTTATTTTAAGCGTGTGCTCGTTTATATCATTTTCACTGTATACTTTGGCAATTTTTTCAATGTAACGTTTCTTGTTTTTTCATACATTTTTATTTGTTGATTTATTGTCACACAAAATATGTTGGTCAGGTTGTAAGGTTCCATTTTTCCATGTTAACCGCTGTCGTGTGATCTGTTATGTATTTATTAGATATTGAAGCAGTACAATATTATGCCAAGAGATGATGCAAGTTATAATAAAAAAAAACCTCAGGCGATAAGCCGAAACATTTCTCAAATTCAATCAACAAATGCCCCCAAAGTTTAAAATAAAACAACATTAAATTACAAGCAAACTGTAACCTCAAACCCAGCTGCTAATTGCTTCTCCTCTCCAGAATAAAAATAAAAGTAGCCTGTAGCCTCCAACCCAGATATCAAATCGTAACTGCAGTGTACCAAACCTCTGTCTTAGTTACGGAGGGGTTAGATATTTACTTTTATTTGGTTAGTACTATATTTTCGATCAAATTACCTTTATCTGCATAATTTAGGGACTTGTCTCAATGCATGTATGTGTCATTTCTCTATTTTACTTGCTTTGTTATCAAGCAACCATAAAATAACTGTTCAGGTGTCTCCAGTACAACAGAAGAACCTGAGTTCAACTGCAGTACTTCCCTGTATGGGTGCTGCCCTGATGGGATTACAGAAGCTGCTGGTCCTGATTTATATGGCTGTGAGGAAAATTGCACACAGTCGTCCTTTGGCTGTTGTCCTGATGGTATAGTTCCAGGTACGCAATTTTAATTGGGTGATATTGTTATGTAGGATATTGTTTTAGACATATGACCTTACAGAGCATTATTTTACGTCAAAAAAAACTTAGAATATGACAAAAATATTCAGGTATTAAATTGCTTGTTACGATTAAATATATTAGATATATAACAGGAAAAAAAAGTCCTACCAAAGATTTTCATTTCAAGTGCCCTAAGTTGTTTAGTTTTATTCTGCTTAATTGAATCAAAGTCAGAAGTCTTGTGATAGCCATTCACAGGACTTCTGACTTCGATTCAATCTGGAAGGAGGACTCGTGCCCCCAAGTCTTCCGTGGCATTATTGTCTGATATTATTTTTAGAATAATTTGTTCTTGTATTACTTTTCCATTAAGCTAAAGTAACTCTCCTTCCGTAAGTTGTAACACTCTTTCTTATAAAGAAATGAGTTGCTATGTAACAGTAGTATTCAACACTTTAGAAACATTCGGATTTGTCCCTGTTAAGTAGTTTTCGTTATTTTGGAAAATATAATCATTAAAATAAATATTTGGACAGTAATTTTATTAGAACTAGGCTATTCACAATGGTGAATTTATCATCCACCTCCTCTGTAAATGAATTGGTTACATTTACCTAGGTAGTAACAAAGATTATGAAGTATTTTTTCACTCTTAGACAACATTTATTTTTCTCCATGAATACTGACAGGGAATGCTTGAGACAGAGGTCACTACAAATTTTACTGTCACAACTAAATAGCACCTTAAGTAGACATTAACTTGAAGGTATTAATTTAATTGTTAACGTTGAAACTACTATACTATTTATTAAGGGGAAATAAATGTATTTTGAAAAACACTCACTTTACATTTAAATACTTTTATTTAATGTGTTCTGTGTTATGTGTCTTAAAATAAAGTTTCTTCATTATATAATTATGTATCATTAAATTTTACAGTACTTGTGGTTGACCTGTCACTAGTGGTGCATGCTTTTTGCTGATTTATCTGACAACTGTCTGGATTATTGTCTTATACTCATGGTAACCACAAAACAGAGTGGGGTGGAACAGTGGAAAAACACTCACCTCACATTTGAGAGGACTCGGGTTCTAGCCCAGACTCCAGCCATTCTGATTTCGGTTTTCCAGGGTTTCCGGAAATCACTTCAGGCAAATACTGGGATGGTTCAGTACAGGCCCTGGCCGACTCCTACCCCCTTTCCCCTGTGTACCTTTACTAAGGTCTTATGCTGTTCAAGGGCACGTAAAGTGGCCAACTAAATAAAAAATGGAACATAATCAAATATATTATCCATAGACTTCTAACTGTATTAGTGGGTACCATTTGATAGCCTCATGAACTGTTTCCTTACATATTACTAGCCTGCAGTTGTCAAAGACTTTACAAAACAGCTGTCATTCAATTATAAAAAAAAAACAGTGAAGGATCCTTTTTTGGTGTTTAACTTGGCCTATAATAAACTTAAGAAACTCGTGTACCTCTATTTAACACCACTATATAATTTTTATTGAAGATGGACTTTAGTGTCTTACATGTATTTCTGTTATCTTTGCACAGCTCTCAAAAAAGGATGTAATGCAGAGGTTTGTGAACATAAATATTTTATTAAAGTGTTTCACATTTATCTATTCGGGTATGTAGACATTATAAGATCTACTGGGTTCTGTAATAAGTTGTTAATTTTTTTTATTGTCTGAAGAGTAATAATAATTTAAAACTGTTTCGTGTGAACATTACTGAAGTGACAATTAGAGGTGTGATCATGTCACAGTATTCTACACCTTGCTTTATGAACATAATATCAGGAGCGTAAAGGTCTTGTTGAAGTTGTCTGTGCTGGCTGACAAATAGTAACACAGTTTGTAACTTACACACTTTCTCAACAAACATGTCCACTACTGAAAAAATCTTCTTAGTGTACACAAGAAGTCACATCATGCTGCTTCATTGTCTTAAATATTTCAGTTTCTAGATATGTTTCGTACCGAAGTGTGCACCAGTACTGATAATAAATGTGTGTGTCTCACAGTCTTTATGACCTCACTGTCGACAAGACATAAAGCCTCCTTAAATAAAAAAATACAGAAAATTGTTTAGAGAAGCAAATGCTAGTGTGATTGTTCATATTGAGGCATTTACTGTTTTACAAGAGTTGTCAATAGCTGAGGAAAGAAGAATATGCTAGTCAATACGCCACCTTCAATAGTTAGTCTCGGGTTTGTGTATTTATGGTGGAATGTTAATGGCTGTATGGAATTTGAGGGTTATAAAGTAATGAATCGATAAAGTCTTAAGGAAATTAGTGCTAATCACACATTATGAATAAAATATGTAAACATGTTGTTTTGGTGTGTCACTAAGCATGGCAACTGAAATGTGTAGGCGTACTGTCAATTGTAAATTTTAATTACCCGTGCATTACGAAACATAGTAAAACACCAAAGCTGCTTTAAATATAAATCCAGCTGAAAAATTTTTGCAATGGATTAGTGAATGTTTGAATGATATTGCATAACATGCTTAGAGATTTTTTATTCATATGTGTTTTTCAAAGACCTAATTTTTATTTTTAATATTATAAGTGGAATTTGTTACATTTTTACTGTTCTCTTTTGTTTTAATACGATACACTCTAACTTGGCCACATCTAGTACTTAGTTGTTACCTATTGTAAAGTTAATTAGCAGTAGCAACCTGTAATAAGATTCGTATGGTTTACTGAAATTTGCTACTGTGTTTTGTATTTTGCTAAGGAAGGTTCCTCTGCCATAACAGTTTTTATTCATTAGTAAAAATTTATGGATTTCTTCAGAATAGTTATAGGAAATACTGAATGTAGCATGAAAATGTTTAGCTCGGAACAGGTGTGCACTTCTGCCAGAATTTTCTTCTACACCTGGTATTAGTTGTCTTGTTTCTTGGATCACGATTATAGACCTGTCCCTCACAGCTTTGTAGAGTACATTTAGTGTAGTATTAGTGGTGTGGTTAGTTGTGGGTGCTGGAGGTTGTGTCGGTGGTGCCCCCAGCCCAGGGTCCCCAGTATGAAGGTTGTCGCACACCGTGTCAGATCGAGCTTTACGGTTGTTGCTCGGATGGTGTCACCCCGGCGCATGGCCCCAACCAGGAGGGTTGCTGTCTCAACACTCCGCATGGCTGTTGCCCCGATAACATCGTCCCAGCCCAGGGCCCTAGCCTTGAAGGTAATGTCTAATTAGCTAACCTAGCCTCTGAATGTGTAACTGATGTA
The DNA here is from genome assembly GCA_003012365.1 of Medauroidea extradentata. Lineage (NCBI taxonomy): Eukaryota > Metazoa > Arthropoda > Insecta > Phasmatodea > Phasmatidae > Medauroidea > Medauroidea extradentata. Next base: position 36,932 of record PNEQ01079613.1, on the reverse strand, counting down.
TGTGCATGTGTGCTTCACTCTTCCTCTTCTGTAAGTGTGTACCTTGCCAGTAACTTACAGAACATTGCAGGCATGGTCTTGTGGTGTCTGTGGCATATTTAAAATGATGTAGTGCATGTGAAATTTTTTAGAGAAACCTGAGATTATGTTTTGCATCCTTAAAAAACACTAAACTTCCTTAGTTTGTGAGAATATTTTCAGATAAAGTATATAGAAATGATCTGAAATTTTAAACATTTAAATTAGATTTTAAGATAAAAATATAGTATGAAAACAAAACCAATTATAAAATTAGAAATTTGATTTTTTTATTTTATCTAATTGTTTGTGTCTCATACTGGCTTATGGAGCTAGTGAAGCTTCATAGCATTGTGAAAATCTATGGGTTTGTTTTGCAATCAAATGTGGAGTGACATTTTTGTTGTTACTATTGCTGTTGCCCAGCTTGCCAGTAGGACTGTAATTGTCTGGTCCTATGTTTGTGTGGAATTTCACTGCAATATTAATTCAAGCAATCAATGAGTTGTGATAATTTTTTTTGTTGTTTGGTAGTCTGTGCTGTTCTTTGTGTGGTAACAGTAACAGTCTTTTGTTTTCCTCTTTCTGTTGAAATGTTTAATTACCGCAGAGTATTCTCAAATAATATTGTTAAAGAATAATTTTTTTTTTCATACTAATTAAATTGTTCAAATAATTTAATTTTAAATCAGAATATGTAAGTGCACAAAAGTTCCCGGAAGTGAGGATGGGGGGGGGTGTAAGGGTGCTGGCTGCCATCGCCTCAGCCATTGCTCAGCCATTTGTTGCTCGTCCTTTGAAGGGACACGAAGTGCTCGGAGTGTGTCGGCCCGCGGCAGCCATTTCGAGGCAAAGGCACCCACGTGGCAGGGTAGGTCAGGTCCGACGGGGATAACTTTGTAACATCGAGCGGCAACATTAAACAGGAGCGTGTGTGTGTGTGTGTGTGTGCACGTGCACGTGCGTGCATTGCATGGGTGCATGTGTGTGTGTAAAAAAATTGCCATTTCTAAAGTTGGGTTCACAATTGAAAACTTATTAACTATGACGCGTAGTTAAGAGTTGACATAAGAATAGAAAGTGTGTTTCTTAACGTACCGATTCTCAACAGAACCATGTGAGGTCGTGTGGCGTGTGGGCCATGACTTAAGAAGTAACAGATATAGCAAAATTTTATATTTTTCCGTAACAATTATGGGAATGAACCAATCAGAGCATTTGGAAGTTGAATAAATATGATGGATATTTAAATCATATACGTTAAATGCGTTGTTGTGGTTTTATGATGGTTTTGGAATTTTATGATCATTTCAAGCTAAAAAATGTAGTTAAGCTTGTATATATATATTTTTTAGTTTAACTACAGAACAGCTGTTTGAAAAGTTTTTAAAATCACATTTGGCTGTCAAACAACTCATAGTATATTACTGTTTTGTATACAAGGCATACTGTATTATTAATTTTTAAATTGTTAATCTATTTAATGGAAATTCTTGCTATGAAATAACAATATAAACAGTTTGAAGAAAGCAAAGTAGTCTGCTTGTTATTGGCTGGAATTAAGAATTAACGTATTTATTATGAACCAGAATTACTTAAGACTCTTTTACATGTGTGTGATTGGCGCTTACTGCATACTTAAGTTTTAATTGTGAACTAAGCTTAACATCCGTGTACTGCAGTTTTGTTTTTAAAGTATGGCAGCTGTCTATTTTTGGACGTTTGTCACAGAGGCATGCAGCTACGACTTACCACACTGGCACATTTTCCTTCTATTTTCCCTCATATTTTTGTGCACTGTTTCTCTTATCCTCATTAACCAAAATTCTGCCACGTGTGATGTGCATGCATACACAGACATATTTCCTTTAGCCTACAGACGGGCCTTGTGGAAGACTGTCTCTGTCCAGAGGTACTAAAAAAAATGGGGCATTAACATGAGTAAACACTGTATAATTAAATACACTTCAGAGATAAACTTTTGTTTATTTATTAACACTATGAAAAGATGTGAAAGACAAACATGCAAAGGCAGAACACTAACAGTTAACATAAAATCCATGAAACACTAGCCAAGTCTTCACACTGCCAGCTTACCACTCCATTCCCTCAGGGCCACAATCAGAGTCTATGTCACCCAGGGCACATGTGAATTCTGTTGCTCCCTCCCCTTTTAATTATGTTTACCACTCCAATAAAAAAGGGGGGTTTGGGGGTCCTCTCCTGGAAAAATTTGTTTTTGAAAATACAAAATGGTGCTATTTAAGCATTTTTCATACATAGACATTAACTAAACCACTGATTAAACATAAGTATTTTAAAAATATTTGTTTCAGTGAAGTATAGAATGGTACCTTAACCAAAAGAGTCTTTGCTGTTCTAAGTTAGTGTTATTTGAATTCCTGTTCAATAACTTACAAAATTATTTTTGACTAATGTGAACTCAGAGGAAAAAATTAATACCTATATAATAATATGTATCTCTGTAAATTGCTTTAGACAATGCATTTTTGTCAGGATATAAGAAACAGTTGCCACTTAATTTTAAAAATACTGAAGAAATCATCTGAATAAATAAATTATAACTCTCAAGATTGACATTTTAAGTGTCAAGTAAGCTAACATTATCTGTTTCAACAGATTTTTTATTATTTTGAGCAGAATATGTAGGCATGGATACATTACACCTAACAAGCTATGCTGCCAGACAGATAAATGTGAAGCGAGCTGTGACGTAACTCCGTTTATCGCCTGGCTGAGCTGTGGCTAGCATTACCTGCCCATGAAGCAGGCGCACTTAAATCTTCGTAAGTCCGGAATACAAAACGTAAAATTGACAGGTGCTGGAGGGGATGTATAAATAATGATGAGTTGACTCTGTAGGGGAGTCGGACGGGATGTGGGTGACAAGTTAAGGGAATGGACCGGCTAGCAGGGAGAACTGAGATGAGGTGGAAAGTGGGGAAAAGGGTACATGGCAGAAGTCGCGGAGGGAACCCCTTTGATAATGATCCCAGGATCGACATGTAGATGACCACGGGGCAGGCTTCGTACCAGTGGATTGTTGCACCCTCCGACGACGGATTCTTTGGAGTCTTGTTGGGGCCAGTCTCCACGCCACAACACACTCAAATAAGTACACTACGCATCACTATGGACGGGATGAGCAAGTACTATACAAATAAAATACGTGGATAGTTTCCTTAGTTTAATCACTATAATAAGCAGTTGACTGATATCTGCTGAAGGCCAATGCCAGTTGAGCAAGGCTGGAGCATATACCCCTCCAGTAGGTTATGCGGGAAAATATCACTAGGCTGACAGTGAACTTAAGATGTGAAGGGCCTGGACGCGACGGCCGGTAGGGTGTGAGGAGCCCCGTGTCAAAACAACAATGAAACAGTTCCGGTAAAAAAAACTGAACTATTGAAAACTAAAGTGACTAATGTGTAAAACTGGCAAAGGACCTGGGGCGTCTATCTCCTCCTTGCGTCAGACTCTGACTTACTCAACATGGCGTTGGCGTCGCCAAGCCAGCTCCGCAAGGGGCCCTGACTTCGCACGGCGCAAAGTAGTTCACATACAAAAACACTTAATAGAACTGATACAAATATACAAATTTACGCAAGACAAAATTGACACTGGAAAAATAGTAAAAAACATAACAAAACTGATGTGAACCAGACGTCCACGTATCTTTCTCAGACCGTTTGTCCTGCTACAGATCGCCCACTACCCTGGCATCAGGTACAACAGATGCGAATATGCTAATTATCGACCGCACCGCTAATTAGTATATCTCTTGGAGCTCCTCAGACATCAATTAAGGTGAATGGAAGTACGCGAATGTGTACGACGCGAGCGACAAAGCCTCGCACTATTGCACCCCGTCAGGGTTTAGGAACGGGCCATGTGCAGTGCGACCCTACAGCCCACACTCCTCGGGGGATAATAGACTTGCCGAAGTTGGCAACCTTACATAGTCAAATATTCTTTATTATTATTATTATTATTATTATTTAAATGTAGTTCACCCAGAAACATTAGAAATTAGAAACGTGTGTTAGTTAATAAGAGATGGACAGCAGAGAAACCATCATAATTGGCCGTTGCCAGTTTTCGTAAATTTATTATTGGTTTGTTTTAAATTTGCTAGTGTCTTAAGTAATGTAATATGTTTTAATTATTAATTGCATCTAGTGTATTCATTTGTTCACCATCACCACTTCATCTCATTTCGTTTTGCTGTGTTTTGGCGGGAGATGCTGCGCCCTCTGCGCGCTATCTCCCGGAAGCAGGGCTTGTTCGTCGGACCACTGAGCAGGACACACGTGTGGGAGAATTGCTCTCGCGCCGCCCTTGTGTAATGTGTAGTGAATCTTTAGTAAGTTAGTATTAACATTCTTGTTCTGTCCAGGGACCAAACCGCCGTCATCACTGCGGTTACAATAGTTTGTAGCAAATATGTACACAATCATCAAGTACTATTAAATTCGTTTAAATCAACAGACTTTTTATTTCCGTATTCGGACTAAGTGTGTATGTGTAAGTATACATAGCCAGGCTCAAGATCACCAACGTCAGTGACACATGGTCGTCGGCCACATGACCAGACATCTCGTGCTCATGTTTCGCCAAGCTAAAACTGCGGAACTACAAAGACATAGGATAGCTGATGGAACATTGACGTAATTAAATAATGGCAGTTGAAAAATTAAAGACAAAATATTAAAACACATTTTTAAAAATATTAAGACAGTAATAAGAGACTTGAAAACGTAGGAATGTAAACATATTTTTTGTGCGTCCAGGGCACTGCTGTATTTGTGTAAATTAGTGACATGTGAAAAACATACATTAAATAAAACACTGAAATTTACAATTACACTAAAGAGAACACAACACATGCAAAAACCTTGTCACACATTCTCCCACCCCCTTCTCTCGGTGCTGGGTGGCAAGGGGGGTTTTCTCGGGAGTATTGAGCAGTGCAGCAGATGTGCTAAGGGAAGGGGCGTGTTTTGGCATGCGTCAAAATATGTTACACTCAGGACTCGGGCATTTTACATTGCATGTTGTTAACATGGTATACTTTCCATACGTTTTCAGTTTTAACAGGGGAGAAATGTTTGGTCTGCCATTCAGTACGAACATTATGAGTGCAATGAAGTGTGTATAACTTATAGAACGAGATACGTTTTGGATAGTAAAAATTAAGATAGTGACTATACACATACATACATATATATATGTAACACAAATTTTGTGCAGCGTATGGTCACATCTGCATTTTGTTATAAATGTCAGGTATCAAAATCATCTCACATGCTCAGGAAACATTATGTTATTAATAATTCATTGCATTTCACCCTCGTCAGCTGTTGAGACCTTGCTATAATTGTAAAATTGCTGTTAACTCTCTTCGATTCGTCAGTAAAACTATACGCAATACTGGACAGTGTGTGGCAACAATACTGCAATTGGGAGGTATGCAAGGCATGAACAAATAAAAACTACTGACAACCAAAATTATAATTTAGCAAGTTTATTCCACAATTATCATAAAACTAGACATTAAACTATACATGAAATAGCATACATTTAACGTGCCTTTGGGGCAGTCAGTATCAGTCAACCATGACGACATGAAATTTGATAACAGGTGTGCCGATTTATCTCGTACCGTGGCTTTCTTTCTGTATTCTGCTCCCAAAGTTTTCTTTGACATTTTAAGCGGTCAGTTTCGCTAAGCTTATTTGCTACGAAAAATATCAGTTGTGCCCGCAAACAACACAACCAACTGCCACTGTCCTAAATATTTAAACTATAGACACGACACGTCGAACATTGTCAACGCAGGAACAGCTCTGTTTTACTATGATTCATACCACCCCGACGAGTCACTATGCCATGCGCAGTGCGGTGTGCCACCGCTTCCAAACTGCCAATTCCACCCTCTCTGTGTGTTTATTTTATTCGTATAAGGGATTCACCCCACTTTTTTTGTTTGAAAACAGCTTCAGATTTTTGCTCCTTGTACTTTAAAATAAATATGGTGTTATACTCTACATTACACATTCCTGGAATGAAAATTTAAAAACTTACTACCAGTAACCAGTCTCAGTCATAGAAATTATAGTGGGAGCGATTTCGGCAACCCCCACAGCTTGGTGCCCGGGGCACATGCCCCACTTGCATCCCCCTAGTTACGGCCCTGCCTTCCCTTCTCTCATTACAGTCTCAATTTGAATGAACTTCCGAGAAGAGAGAACACCCGTTCGTCACCATTCAGCAGCAATTGGCTACTGTCATCCTCCCAATCTCTTACACACGCATTTCGGTCTCCTCCTCCCATCTCCCTTGCTAACACTTTTCTTCCCACTCTCTACCTCCTCATCATCATTCTTTCAACCCACACACCATTTTTGTTTCTTCGTAGTCATTGGTGCTAAATACAGTAGAACCTCATTAATACAAATCTGAAGTGACTTACATTTTTGCTGTTTGCTACAGTGCAATTTGTATTATCAGATATTTCTAGAAACTCTAAAAAGTCTAAAATCTTTTTTAGGCTATCCCCCAAAATCTTATTACCATTGTTCTTGATGTCCCATTGTTTTATGTATGAAGAAAATTTTTATTAAGCATTAACTATAATATTTAATTCATCATCTCGTTCCAAGAGAAAAGAAATCCACTGTGTTGAAGAGGTTCCACTGTTGGTTGCTCAGAATTTGTTTGGTGTCCCATGTGCTTTTTATGATAAATGCTGACCATTGAAGCTTTGTGAAGTACTAATATCAAATTGTTTGTGTTATATAGTTGTCTAAACTTTCGGTTTTAGTAGGACATGTATTGCACACCTGTGCTCTGAGTACAAACTCGTCCGGGATGTTGCGATATATGCTGAGTGCTAACGAATCATTTACCACAAATAGTGACTACAAACCCTATCGCAGAGCGTGTTTCATTATGTTTCTGCAGACCCATGGAGTTAACGAAGCTCTATGACGTCAATATTTAAGGAAGCTGATGGGTGTTGAAAATGTCATTTTTCGTTATGATTGCTGTATCTTTGCTACCATTTTTGGTATCTTGGATTCTTCTGTGTTAATAAAATACATATATTCAACATATCTACTGATATTTCGTAAAAATAAAATAGTTGTAATGTTGGTCATCGCAACGATTATTCCTCATAACGATTTTGGTCTCATTACTACATTTATTAAACTCGTGGAGAGTTCTGTTTTAATTATCTTACACATCTACAGATTTTACACATCACAAAATGTAGTGTTTGCAATGAAATTCAATAGCAGAGAGTGTTTTGTTCCAACAAAAATATGTATGTCATTGTTTTATGTATTAAAGGCTGTACAGTAAATTTCACTAGTATTATGAAGTACAAGAGATGAACTTATACATAGACTTATAATTAATGTTACATTTGTAATATTGAAATACATAGTGTTATACCTATTACAGTAGATTGTATGTTTCTATTTTAACATCTGAAATATTGATCCTTTTTACCCTGCGCCAAGTGTTGACGAAAAAGCAACAGTGTACTATGTAGTTTGGCTGCTGGCCACCGGCACAATTCAATATAAATTTATTGATTTTGATTCCTCCTAGTCTCCATGACCTAAATTGATAATTTAATGCACAGAATAATGGTTGGGGATAATTAAAAGCGTGGAGCTAAGCACTCAGTAATATTTTTGAACTTATTTTGACTCAGACATCATAACTATTCTACAAAAATCAAATAATATTGTTTTTCAAGTAAATATTTGCTGCGAACGTATTTTGTATCACTTGCTGTTTTCCTCGTGGTAGATACCAAGATGTAGAAGCAGTGTCCACCGTATGCAACGTGCACACGTACTCAAGATTTGTGTTCACTACAGTTGTGACGTCATTAAACTCCAAAAACTGCAGTGCTGTAGCGAAATACGAGGCTTTCATACTCAGCCGAGTTCTGAATGTGGTAAACGTACAGAAAATATCTTCTCAATTAAACAAAACTTGCGATGTGTAATGTTCTTACTCAGGCCGCTGGTACACATTGAACTTGTACCTTTGTAACATACATTTTGCAAGATATCTAAAATTATCTTTATTGTATTTTTATATACAGATTTTGAGTATGTGGACTATATCCTTTTATAACCGTACATCCTAGTCATGCTTAAGAAGAGTACTTTTTCATGGTTAACAGCAAGCAGTGTGTTTCGTTCAACTTTTTTTACTGATGCATTTAAGACACTTCTGTGAACAAAATACTCACACTAGTGGTAGATTTTGGTGGACTGACTTGCTGACTGACTTTCTCGCAGGTTGTGGCTGCCTGTACAGCCCATATGGCTGCTGCCCAGACAATGTAACTGCTGCACGAGGACCGAACAATGATGGCTGTGGTTGCCAGTACACTAGCAATGGCTGCTGCCCCGATGCATACACGCCTGCTGCCGGACCACAGTACAAGGGCTGCCCATGTTACACCTACCAGTTTGGTTGCTGCCCAGATGGTGTATCCATTGCTCGAGGACCTCATGGTGAAGGTATCATGCTAGTGCCAACGTGGATTATTGTTTTAGGATAGTGTTCCTGGTTCTCTGTAGAAAATATACACAGGTTGTAAATTTCATGGAAAATGTAAGCCAATGCATAAAATTAATATTTTCTTAGATATGCTACACTGAGAAGCTGTACAGCTAAAGAAAGGAAAATAAAAACAGCACTTAATGCAATCTGTAATAATCCAATACGTTGTATATATTATATTTTGTATGCTTTGTGAGTACTGTATGTCTAATCCTACAGAAGTATAAATTTAAATTTAAAATATAACTTATGATGTTGGTAGTCTTTGGTGATAATTCTGTCAAAATTCAAGTTTCTAAAGTGTCATATGTTATATAGTATATATTGTTATACTTTATTATGTAAATAATTAAAATGACTTGTCCAATATTTTTGTACCATTCTGTACAGAGAAAAGAACATACGGATGCAATAAAACAAATAAATAAACAAACATACAGGGCAACAATGAATTTTTTTATTACTATTTTTGGTACTGCATTGCATTTGTTGATGGACAATTAGAATGCGTGGGAGAATTGTATGCAGTATTACAATATTAATTTTGTAGTTGAGAGATTGTTTGCTAAAACACTTTTCTTATAACTTTTTTTCTTTTGAGTGTGGGGAATAGAACTCTCTTAAAGGCCTAATGTTATCACTTTAAATGTTTTCCGTGTTATAAAGTTACTTTCATTTTATTCTTAAAACTGTTTTATAATACATACTAAAGTACCCTATTACAAATCTTCCTCATTTATAAAGTGGAAATTTTTTTGGGTTTCTTCAGAAAAGTTATAACATGATTCTACTGCATTGTAAAATGTATTACTGTGAAGTCCTGCAGTGTTTGAGGCCTGTTTTGTGTTTGAAGAATGTGGCTGCCAGAACACAGAATTTGGATGCTGTTCGGATGGGAAGACACCAGCTACTGGACCAGATGGTGCAGGCTGTGGTTGCGAGGCCACAAACTACGGTTGCTGTCCTGACGGGGAGACACCAGCACTAGGCGACAACTTTGAAGACTGTTTGGATTCACCTATAGTTCCTTCAGGTAGGACACTCTAAATACAGTTTTGTAAATTAGTTAATAGACTTTTATAATTGCTTATTCATTCAAGGACACTGTCAAATTATATGTGTTTAGGACTTTATGTAAGATGATTAAATGTTCTCTTTAACCATGTTTTGAACGTGCACAATTACACATAAGATGGCAATCACGTAACCACGTAAATTTTCTCACCAAGTTAGATTTACAGTGTTATTTTCAAGTAAATTCTGCAGAAAATGTACTAATAATCTGTACAGTAAAGCCTTGTTAATGCAAAGCTATCATCAGTACAAACAGTGTGCTTTTCATCTTGTAACGAGATGAGAACTTAAGTACTCAATAAAAATTTCTTTATACGTTAATCATTACAATATGAAGACTAATGGTAGAAATTAATGATGGTGGTACAGTAGAATTCTGTTATAATGTTCCCACTTAGAATGTTCTAATGGTTATAAGGTAACTTTCATTTGGTCCGTAAAATTGTTTTATAATAGGGAACTAGCCTCTTATAATATTTTCCCTGTTGATAAAAAAAATTTGGTCTGTTCAGAAACATTATAACATGGTTGTACTGAAGAATGATTGTATTTTAGGTACAAACAGCCGGAAAAATTTTTTTGAGACTTTTTTTATTTTATAATATAAGCCTTATTATTGTAAACTGTGAAAATTTAGGTCTTCTCAGGTTTGTATCAGTGAGGTTCTACTAATGGGATCAGTTACGGTTTTAGGTAAAATACAGAGATGTTGAGAAATAGGCTGCTAGGCTAACAATATAACATGAGAGACAGAACTACAGTACGAGTACTTGGGACAACACATTTTCTTGCGTGGATGCATGGTCGCTACGTTTGGCTGGTCATATCAGCCTCTTAAGGCAGCAAGTCATGACACATTGTGGGCCAGTCCAGTCGGCCTCTTGTATGTGGTTACTACTTGTAAGCCTAATGGCCGGAAGGCCAAAGTTGCTGAAGAAGTTGTGTTGTTCTGGTGATAGTAGTATGTAGTAGGCGAAGGTTTTGTGGGAAGGGGGGGGGGCTGGGTTGGAAAAAGTGATTTACATTTATGATATTGAGGCCTGGATGCTGTCAGGATGTGGTAATGTTTTGATTGTGAAACATTGTGATTTCGCATCTACGTAAGAAAATGTGTTGTCCCTTTACATTCGTTTAATTATCTGTGTATATGTATACACTGTAAATACTTTTACATGTGGCTCTTATGTATATTTTATTTTAGGTAAAATAGTGATGCTTACTTATTCATGCTATAAATGTTTTCCCCAAAAACTTAGAGCTGAAATGTAGTTGGCAAGAGCAGTGCACATACTAAAGGTGCCATGAGACCATCCCTGCTGAAGTATAACATATGAATGTAGTCCTACATATTGTATCTCACTTCAGTGAGAGAAGGCTAGGGTGAAGGCAGAGCCCATGGTCCTGTCGCCCTGCTAGTATGAAGTATAGGTAAAGTGAAGTGAGATGGAGGTAGAGTAGTGATGGAGTGTAAGGGTAAGAAATAGGAAACAATACAGCAACCCATTGCAACACCTGACGTGTTTCCAATATAAAAAATCAAGTTCACCATGCCATAAATTAAATCCTGGATTCTGTGGGAGGATATGAGTGGACTGAATGCTACACCATCATGGCCTTTCTTGAATTTCTGTATTAAGTCATACGCTCATACTATTTATTTTTAACATGTAACATTTTCAAATTTACTGATAACATTAAGTTAAAAAACTCTGCATGTATTATTAAAAAAAGTTGTAGTGAAGTAAACTGTGATAATACTCTTGACTGGTATAAGCTGTTAGACAAACCAATCCTTTGTGTGACCTGTGTTGGGTGACATTCAGTCGCAGGAATGTCATCATGACATATTGTTTGATCACCCTGTTCTTCATGAAGCACAAATTAAAGGCACTTTCAAGTTATCTGAATCTGGGAAGCATTGCGACCATGCATTCCCCTTGTAAAAATGGCATTCTTAAGATATCTGTGTATATCACTTTACAAATACTGACCTGTAAGAATATTTTTGCCTTTCATTTTTAGTAAGGTATCAGAGCATTATTATTTGTATTCACTAAACAGACGTTTTACTTTCAGTTTTATGTGACAGTTCATGTTTAACATCAAAACAAGTATAGGAGTTGAATAAAAGAAATTGTGAAATGAGTGGGTACGAAAAGAGAGCTCTGTATAACAATGTATCATTCACCACTTTGTTACACTACAAAAGCAAGTGCACTTTCAAGATTATAACAAACAAATATTACTTGAAAGTTTCTGATTAGTACAGAAACATGTTATGAAGATCATAAGTTAAAAAAATTGATGATAAAAACACTACAATAATTTTTTTTCCCAGTATATAGCAAATTGATTTTCAAGGAAGAAAATTTAGCACAAAATATTGTTCTGTCCAAGATTACATTTTTAATTATGTGTGTGATATAGAATAATGTTTTTTCATTATGTAATGGAGCTGGTACGTTATTATTTTTTAAGTGGCCTGTTTGGAACCTACGGAGCGAGGCACTTGCAGGGACTACAAAGTAAAGTGGTACTTTGATGCTGAGTATGGCGGCTGCTCACGATTCTGGTATGGTGGTTGTGAAGGCAACAACAATCGCTTCAACAGCCAAGAGGACTGTAAGGCAATGTGTGTTGAGCCTACAGGACGAGGTGAGGGCTGATGTCAAAGCTTAAGTTTTGACTAATTACTGTACAATTTTTTACTGTGGGTAATATGATTTATTCTTAACAGTGCAAATTGTGTCATACACCAGAGGAGAAGGGAAATCAAGTCATTAGGGGTCACTAGTTTACAATTTTTTTCTTGTAATAAACTCAGAAAAATTAAACCATAATGATTAAAAACTTTCAGTTTTATAGGTGTTGTATCAATGTCTTCATGTCCCATCAAATTCAGAACATTCCAGGAATGCTACATTTAAACTTTGCTACCAAATTTGTAACTGTTGGTGATGCTGATAAAGACACGTAACTACATTTACCTTCTAGTCCGCAGGGCTGTGATATCAAAACAACTCAAGGCTGACGGAACATTCTTTATTACATACACAGGTCTCATTCATAGCTACTCGTATACAGTACAGTATACTCAATACGCATTACAATCATAACATGCTATCAAGGCAACTCTACCTTTTTCCTGTGTAGCCAACCTAGCTACACACAACACCTCCCCTTCTATGGGTTGTTTTATGTTACTGATAAATTGGCTACAACCCTCTGACCACTTTTTGTGACATACTCCTCAATTCCATCTTTGTTTATCAATACTGAGCTCTTGAGGTTTACCTGCTTTGTACAAGTATTCTTGAATCCCTTAAAGCCTTCAGCTACTGAACCATCCCAACTGTCTCTTTCCTTCACCATCTCACCAGGTCTTTCACAATTAGTTTCTGCCCTTTTAGCAGATCGGTCATGTCATTCCTTCACACGTGCTTGTTTGGTACACAGAGTCCTATAGACATCTGTTTGTACTAATGGTTGAAGTACCTCCCTACTTACTGGTATGCGTGTACGTATGTTCCTGCTAAACAATATCTGCACCGGAGATGCCTTTAGTCCTGTCATTCTGTTTCCTCAGGAGAACCCTGTAGTTGGACCCTTCTGTCTTACTTTTACGCAAGATACTCTTGCTAATTCCAACTGCTTTCTCTGCCAATCTATTAGACTTGTGGTAATGAGGGCTACTAGTTGCTATTTTGATCCCTTTTCCCTCGTAGTACCGTAGACACTCCTGTGAACGGATCTGCATGTTGTCGGCGACTAGGTGTCCTGGAAAGCCTTGTGTGTTAAGCCCAGTACACACGGGCATCCTTTCTTGTACACGAAAGTGAGCATCAATTGTGTACAAGAAAGAGAATACTAGCTAGTGTTCTAGCTAGTATCCTACCAAATTAATTGTTTAGTTCACACGGCCAACTTTCTTGTACAATCTGATATACACCATTAAAATTATGAATACAGGTTTTAAGGCTGCATTTCGAGTATTGGAGGTAATAAGTGCAATATTTATTGTACCTACACCAAAAATAAGCTTCAAATGGTAAAAACGGAATTATTGTTATAGTTGATCATATCCAGACGTAAAATGACATTGCGTACGATCAGTAAATATTCTTGCATCACGTTGATTACGACTTTGAGTTCTAATTGGGCATTTGGCAAATATCGAGCCAGTGTGAGTAAAAATCTTTGAGGACAAAGTAAGTCATGCCAGAGTACTCCAGAATATCAGCTCCAACCTTGAGGTAGGGCAGTTCTGGTATTTCGTGAGGAATCAAAGGCTCACTGTAGTTGGAGGCTCGAAATTTTTCACTCGTGACACACCTCGTGACCTATTTTTTTACATCGTCTGATAACCCTGGCCAATAGAATAGTTGTCATGCTCTTGCCCTGATTTTCACTACTCCCTGATGTCACCCATGTGCCCACCCTAGTACAAGTGACCTAAGCGATTTGGGAACAATTATTTTATGAGATAGGAAGATTATTCCCTCTGTATCATGTATGTTGCTTTGCGTTTTGTGATAGTGTACACACTCTACTTTAACCTGACTTGTGTGCGGCCAGCCTTGGACCTCGAATTCTGTGAGAAGCTTAAGTGTAGAATCATTTGCAGTTTCTTTTATGAAGATTTTCTGTTTGTCCTCACTCATTGGCAAGTGGACCATCTCTACCATTTCTGGGTCTTCCGTTTTGTCTCTGAGGTGAGACCGGGACATCATGTCTACAGAGTGTGGGTCTTTTCTGGAACATAGTTGACATTTAGTGAGTGTTTCAAGAGCTTGAGGCTGCGACCCTATGCTGGCAATGTTTTTTCTCATTGTGGGTACTAGGGGTTTGTAGTCTGTCTGTACATTTACATGAAACCCATAGATGTAGTAATGGAATTTTGATACTGCGAATTGTATAGCTAACAACTCTTTCTCTGATTAAGAATGGTTTTTTTCCGTGTCACTTGCGGCTGCTATCAGTTTGTATTTACATTCACCCTCTCCACATTCTTGGAACAGGCATGTTGTGAGGTATCACGCTGTAGTGTGGTTTATTTTTTGGGGTCAAAAGAGGACAAAACAGGTGCAGAGGAAATATGAACTTTGACGGTCTCAAAAGCTACTTGATTTGCTGGGAGCCACTGCCACTGAATGTCTGCTTTAAGTAACTCACACAAAGGTGCCATCAACATTGCCATGTGGGGAAAAAAAGCATCGGACATAGTTGAGTATGCCTACAACTTGTTGTAACTGTTTTTTGTTTGCTGGGGGTTCGAGGTTAAATAGGGCTTTAACTCTATCTGGATCAACTTCCATCCCTTTGGCAGAAAACCTGTGGCCTACATACCTGACCTCTGGTTGTTTGTATTGTAACTTTGCTTTATTGAATTTAACGTTCCTTTCCCTGGTTGTGTCAATGACTTGCTGAATTGCACGGTCATGTATCTCTTTAGTTTCCCCCATACACATAATATCGTCAAAATAAATAACTGTGTTTGGAATATCAACAAAGTTTCGTTCAATGAGATTTTCAAACAGTTCTGGCGCATTAGTTGTTCCATAGGGTAGTCTCAGGTGTCTGTATATACCGTAAGGGCTGGAGAAGCAGCACTTGAAGGAGGAATCTTCATTTAACTGGAATTGATGGAACCCTTTGCAAAGGTCAAAAACCTTACAAAAAGTTTTTCCCGCCAACTTTATGCTAATTTCACTAACCTTGGGTACTATGTAACACTGTCTAAGTATGTCTTTATTTAGGTCAGACGTGTCAAGGCATGAGCAAAGTTTGCCATTTGGCATTTCTGTTAGTACAGGTTGCTTATCCAAGCCCTTTCGTTTACATCACACACTCATTTTAGAACATTTTTCTCTGCTAACCTTGTCAGTTCTTCTCTGAGTAGTTTCCTTAAGGCCACCAGCACCCTCTTTGGTGGTTTGCTCACAGATTCTGTCCCTGCTTTAGTCAATATATTCCCCTTTTGTGGGAAGCACTCAAATCCCTGAAAGACATCCTTATTGTCTGATATGAAACGTTATTTGTTTTCAGTTGTGACTGAATTTACTTCTTTGATCAGATTCAAGGCCAGGCAACCCGACAGCTCCAGCAATGGCATGATTGCTAAGTCCACCAGCATAAATTCTATGTAAGATTCAGAAGCATGATTTCCGTACCTTAGCCTGACATTTCTTACCGGCTTAACGAGTCCATCCAAGGTCTTCAATTTGAGCTGTGTGGGCTAAACCTGAAACTGTTGGTTTACTTTCTTGAACATCTTTATAGGCAATACGCTTACTTGTGCTCCTGCATCTAATTTTCTTTTGTTTTTTAATTTAAAATACGTACTATTTCATGCCACTCATTTGGGTATATTGGGTCATTACTGGCTCCAGTCTGAGTTCCCCTTACTTTTACTCCTACTTCTACATTGTAACAATATAATGATTCGTCAGAATCAGAATCACAATTTTCAACCACTTGCACAGTCTTCTTCACTCTGCATGACTTTTCAAAGTGATTGAATTTGCCACACTTTGTGCATTTCTTTCCCATGCTTGGTTTGGCACCTCGCACAACTATATTCACTGCACTGAACTTTAGGCACACTGGTTTTACTTCTTTCTGGTAGTTGTTTCACTACACTTACTGAAACGCATCCGCTAGTTTCAGTTTCTTTGTGCATGTGTTGTGCTATTTGTTGGCCTTTTAATGCACACTTGGCATTGTGCTGCAGTTTTTTCCAACGTCAGATGATTCATTTTCAGCAGCGCTTCTTGCACTCTTTTTCCCAGATCCCGAGGATGATGCAGTCGCGTATCATTTTGTCCTCGTCAGGTTCCTTTCCACCTTCAGTTGCTGTTTTGTTGTAGTTGTAGTTTCTCACTAGTTGGCATAGGGAGGTTAGGAAATGTTCAAAGCTTTTGCCCTCTTCCTGTACTCTCTGGTTAAAAATGTATCGCTTGAACACCTCATTCAGTCTAGGATTAACATACTCTTTAATTGCCTCCTTCACCTTTCCGTAGTTATTCTTGTCCTGGTCCGTAATGCTAAGGTACGCTAGTACGTGCGATACATTTCCCATTATGTTGCGCGCGAGGGATATTTTTACCTTATCCGGCGAACTATCTTGACCTGAGCTGATGAGATAGTCCTCGAACTCCATTTTCCAGTACTTCCAATCATGGAGATCCAGGTCAGGCGGAAATTTTCACAGCACCTGTTATAGCCATTGTTTACTCTGCGGCTTGCTTTATGATTTACTTTAATGGTTCTTTTCCGTTGATCCTGTAAACTGTGCCATGTAGCAGAAGCAGGGCTGTGATATCAAAATACTTCAAGGCTGACGGAACTTTCTTTATTACATATACAGGTCTCGCTCATAGCTACTCGTATACAGTATACTCAATACACATTACAACCATAACAACTCTACCTTATTCCAGTGTAGCTAACCTAGCTACACACAAAATAAAGTCTGTATTCCTCTTGTTAGTTAGAAGATGACCTCATTTTAAGTTCATCTTATTATGTACGTGACATCTGCATGAAAATCTAGCAGTGTCTGTGCTATCATACTATTTTTTTTCATGCTTCAGTCTGGAACAATGTAGTGAAATGTTTACATGTGAAAAGTGTTTCCAACAAGATTACTTACACAGTCATCAACATATACTGTTTGCATAGTGGACTTGAATGGCTGAATGTTACAGGCTTTCTATTGTAAGATTTGATTTACTATCAAGTTGTAAAATTTTCATCTTCCGCGGAACTTGTGCTTGTTTTCCTGCACAAACATTTTTTACTGTCTATTGAAGAAGAAGTAGTACATGTAGTGATGCATTTCTTGTTTCTCTGCAGCTGCATGCTATCTGCCGAAAATTCCTGGTCCATGCAAGGAGTATCACCCCACATGGTACTACGACTCTGAAAGGAAGCAGTGTGGACAGTTTATTTATGGAGGATGTCTTGGAAATAACAACAAGTTCCAAACACGGGAAGAGTGTGAGCAGTTATGCGTACTACCAGACACTGTTGGTGAGTACATGGGTCAAGATTTAATTTTTATTCTTGAATTTTGTTATAAATTTATGTTATAGGTACTTCATTTAACTAAAGTTACAATTTTGTTTGAAATATTTTTCTACTGTCACCTTTTTTTTA
The DNA here is from genome assembly GCA_003012365.1 of Medauroidea extradentata. NCBI lineage: Eukaryota > Metazoa > Arthropoda > Insecta > Phasmatodea > Phasmatidae > Medauroidea > Medauroidea extradentata. The sequence continues at coordinate 19,073 of PNEQ01079613.1, read as the reverse complement.
ATGTAATCTGAGATGTGGAATTTTTCAATTAATATCTGCATGAAGGAGAAACAGAAAATAAAATTTGCTGTATCTTTTCTGGAGGAAGATGTATCACGACAGGACCACAAATATCAACTAGCTACCAGCTGGGACTGATAAATTGGTTATGCTTATCATTACTGGTATACCATTCTTACTAAATGAGCAGACTACATAAATAAATGTCCGCTGATAAATTATGTACTCTGCAAAAAAATCTCATAAAATTTTGATGAGTAGTTCAGATTTTATTGACGTTTGAGTATTCCAGTCGTCCGCTTGACATTGTACCTTTCCATAAACCTTAGAAGAATATGTTTTCCACAGTAGCTAAGTGAAGATGTAATATCTACATGGTTTGGAGGCAAAAGTGCACAGCAATAAGCTGGCCTTTTGTGGAGCCAAGACTTTCAACATCAAGTGTGTCACATCTTGCATCATTAAACTGGCACGACTATCTTACTTAAAGAGCCCTGTATGCAGCAATTTTCATGACTATTTTTTAATTTTTATATTTGTACTAGATATTACTTTCTTGTTTTAGACACAAAATGTGACTAAATTGGGCTGTTATTAATTTTTTAATCTTGCATAGTTTTTGCGTAATGGCTCGTTAATGCATATTTACATTTTAAGGACAACACTGAAACCAACTTACTTACCAAAGTGAAAAAATTCACAGTGAATAATAATGTAGTAGGCTACAAGTTCAGCTATGTTAAATCACAAAATAAAATAACAAAAAGTTTTAATTCTTTGTTTTTATGTATGCGAAATTGTAGCCTGCGATGTCTTTATTCACTATGAATTTTTTTCAGTTTGGTATATCAGTTGGTTTTAGTGTAGTCCTTACAACGAAAACATAAAAATTTGGACTACATTTCTGTGTGTAAGTGAATTCTTTAACCATGGTAAATTATTTGTAGATATTCTCAGACAGCAGAATTAATTTATGCACAGAGTTAATAACCCATAAGAAATAGGTATTACTATTTTTCTTATAAAATATGTCGTGCTTCAACTGAGAAGTTGTAAATATCTATACTGTTCATGCCATGCTATTACTCTAAGCAAGGCACAATCAATGCCGGTGTTTTTTTTCTAACGTCAAATAATAGTGATTGCTCTTGCAATTATTATTTTATACATTCATTCGAGTCAGGAGTGTGTAAGAAAATTAATAGCAAGTGCTAAATTATACATATATTGTTAGGTGTGATGAAAACATTTCTTTTCGCCTGGTAACTATGAAAGTGTTTTGTTATTTTTTTGCACTTGGTTCTATGGCTTTGCCTGATATTTGTTCTACTGTATGTAGCATGTGTTGTACTTCATGGAGTATTGGATAAAGATGTGTTCGTTATGAGAATCAAAGTAATTTTTTTCAAAAATTCCCGACATACATGGTGTATTAAAGTCATAAACGTGTTTTTGTTAGGCTATTTTAGTTTCAATTACGCTCTGAAAACAATGTGTTGTAACTATACAATTTTTGTTCAGATTCTTGTGAGCAACCACGTATGGAAGGCCCTTGTCGTGGGAACTTCACTCGATGGTATTATGATTCAGAGAATGGTCAATGCCAACATTTTACCTACGGTGGTTGTAAAGGCAATGAAAATAACTTCTTCACAGAAACAGCATGCCAACAACAATGTTTGCAGCGGGGAAAGAGTCGAGGTAACAAACTTAAAACCTAAGAGTTAATAAAAGGCACACTTGTAGTTGACGTAAACACTCTTCTAAGTTGTGACTGATTTTATGAACCGTAAATTTATCTTGCATTAATTTCTTGATCTGTGAGATAATGATGTGTCTGGGATTTTGTTGCAACACACCACATTAAAATGCATATGAATAAATTTTTTCTTTGGTTATCCTCAAATTTTAATTACCAAACTACATACCTGATACAAGACAAAGAAATTTTTATTTTAACAACTGTAATCTCATCATGAATCTCAGTACCATGGTTAACATCCATAAACATTGTTCAGTAGCTATTTTATCAGTGTTTAAATTATTTTACTATGTCTTGTTGATTTTTTTTTTCAGCTAAAAGAATCTAGTTAATTTTTTTTGTACAGAAGCATAAAAATTATTCATGCATTTATTGTGGAACATATGTTTTATGGTTTACAGAATTTATCTAAACTACTGCACGTGTGTTTTTTCTCAATTCTCACTTGTAAACTTCACCGGCCCATGTTGTTCGACTATTAATTTGAGGATAAATTTGATAGTACAGTCATATTCATTGTACGGTATGTTGCTGTAATGTAGAAACATAGTTGGTGCAGATCTTGAGCTGTATCATATGTTGTAGAAACTGGGTACATAATTGTAGATGGATCTTTAACTTTCTGGTGTTCAAACATACAGATTCCCAAGGCAGAGCATATATTTGGCATATTGTGTTTTCCTGGTAGAGGGACTCTCAAACCATGTTTTATGTAGATTACTACCACAAGAGAGGTAGTGGAATGAAAACTGTTGGTTAGAGGTCCTCTGTGAAGGTGTTGTTGGCAAGTATTACCGTATGTATACGGTACATACATCCTGATCGTCAGTTGTGAAGTGGCCTGTATAATGAGGTCTCTCTCACCAGTGTGATCCTATTACGCAAACATTTTTCTGCATCACCAACTGTTAACCTGATGACCAACTCTTGTTGTCAAAGCAGTAAAGGTCCTGTTGGTCAAATGGGATACTTTGACACCTGTACCACCCTTTAAGCTCTAGCACAATTGTGCAGATGCATCTGTCAAAAAGAGTTGTCCAAGCTGATAATGCAAATAGTGATACAGCATTTGATTGGCTCACATGACTTGTGAGGGTGGCTAATTTGAAGCAGTCCAACCAGAGCTGGAAAATTTTAATTTATTGGTTGTCGGACAGATCAGACTGTATCTCCTGCACCTGATGTCATGTACATCATGCGCCAGTGAAAAGTGAGAGACACGCCGATAATCGTGCATACATTTTGATGATTCTAAACATTCATAAATTGGTTTTGCATAGCTGCATTTAGCTTATTTCCTTGTCTATGATTATGTCTTAAGTAACTTTTAAGTATAATTTTTCAGTTGCAGTATACTTATCCTAAAAATTACAGTTGTGAAAATTCCAAACAAAATGGTATCAATGTTTCTTATCCCGAATAATTAAAATGGTAGTCTGCGGTGCTGCTCTTTATCTGGTAGCACACAATTTACTTGTGTCAGTCAAGGTAGTTGAGGTACACTGCCACTGAAAATTGTTCAGACAGTAACGTACAGTATGATAAGACTGTTGTGCAGACACATCTACACAGATTTCCAGGGTCTTTATCCATTTCCAACCTAACCTGAAAATCCAGATTCAAATACTTAATGATATGGCAAGTCCAGATGCTGATTTGATAAGTTTAATTCATTATTTTGTTATTAACTTAGCAAGGTAATGGTTCAAATATTCATCACCAAAATGTGCTGTAAATGAGAAAAATTCTTTTGCCCAGCCAACTTGCCATTCACTTGCTTTTTGTGGGATAATACTTGGCATTCATGTAAATTAGTGTTCCTCTAGTAGACAACGAGAAATTTGTTCATACATTCACAATGTTTTTTTTTCTTGCAGCCACCGTGACCACACATCCTTCTAAAACATCTGCCCACAGGTACACCAACCTTAGACCACTAAATACTTACACAAAATACGTCAATGGCACCAAGTTCAAACACCCACACTAGTGAGCTGGCTACACCAGGATAATGTTTAGCATTGGTGTAATGTATCGTGGTAAAATAGTACAGTATTTCTTCTGTGAAAAAAATGTTACATAACTTTTATGTAATTGATTGAATTGGTTTTTAGAAAAAACATACTGTACCATAATTTAATTTTCTACATAATCCTTACCTACATTGAGTCTCTTAACCAGTTATTAAATATCATCTGCCCATCAATGAAGAGAGCAGATTATTCACAGAATGCTCATGTTATCATTGTGCTGATCGGTAAGAGATTGCCTGAAATAAGTACGGTAATGAAAGGCAGTGGCAGTCACTGTGTGCCAAGTAAAGGTAGTCATAGATGTAGAATTTTCTATTTCTGTAAGTTATTATTTTCTGTACACGCCTCATGTTATGTATAGTTTTTTGATATTCTGCGAATGAAGAGGAACCTGACATGAGGCCTAGTGATAATACAACCATCCAAGTTCTCCACGAGTGAGTGTTATTCTATGCTTGTATCTGTCATTTTTTGCTAGCAGTCCCAGTTCTTGTTCAGAGGAGACTAAATTGTAGAACTTCAAGCGATGAAAGACTTGCATAGAAGTGTTCAGTATAGGTAAACTCACAATAGACATCAAGTTTTTAAAAATGGTACATAACTGTTCACATTTTGTATGATGTGTATACCAAATTAAATTAGAAAGTAGTCATTTGCAGGAGCAAATGAGTAACGTTACAAACAAAAAATAAGTTTTTTCCTTTTTCTTGAGAATTTTATTATCTTGGTTCAAAGTGGAACAAACACACCCTTTTAGAATGTTCATTAGAGAGATAGAACATAATACATAAACTAAAATAAAACAATGATTTCTGATGACATATATAGACATTGTATCAGTTTTATTATGTAAAGTCATTTACCAACTATTCTTATTAACTATCAAGCAATTTGCAAGATAACATTTTGTAGTATTTGTAAAGCATAATTGGGAGTCTGTGTGATGTGACAATTGTATTCCCCCTTGTTTGTGCAAGCTCCATTGTTCCAGCAGTAATGGATATTTGTGCACTTCCCAAGGACATGGGGCCTTGTCCTGGGGCAATCCTCCGCTGGTATTATGATGCAACTGAGGAAATGTGCAAACAGTTTATATACGGAGGTTGTCAGGGCAACGCAAATAGGTTCCGCACCGAGGAAGAATGCAGGAGTGAATGCCATGTGTTGTCGGACGCTAGAGGTACTCATTGCACATCAACCACAAACTTCTACGTTCTCGGCACGCCTTTTGGTTTATTTTGTGCACTCGTCTCATCTTCGTTGGTGTCCAGCTTTGTCTTTCGTAGTTTGTGTTCTTGGGTAACTTTTTTCCTTTGTGGAGAATGGGAGGTAGTGGTGATTTTGGTGTTGTCTTCTATATATGTAGCATGCATCATAATTTAACAGTATTTTTCTAAGACTGTAAGTGTTGTCTCTTAACAATACTTCCTTGGTTTTTTCCCTTGCAATTAGGATTACTATGATACTGTTCACTGTTATTTCTGTTGTGAAACTACCACTGCCCTTTGTGTTATTCTTTGTACAAAATGTTTTTTGTTTTGTAAGTCAGCCATTTATTTTGGTTGTATTCTTCTTCACATTTGTTTGATGTATATACTGCATCTTCTGTATTTACGAAACTGTGCATGCAATTTTTTGTTGTTTGATTATGAAATTTAGTTTTTAGTTGGCGACAAACGCCTTTTGATTATATTTAGGTAAGTGTTATCCTTGTTACATTTGTTAATTTAAAAGAAATATTAATTTGTAAGCTATGTTTGCATGTCTAATAGTAGTTGTCAATATTTGTACTTTTGTGTAATATAATTTTTTTCTGGGACTGGAATGCCTAATTTTATTTGTGTGTTTGGAATGCAAAGATGTGTAGTATATCCTTAAATTGTCTTCTCTTACTAATTTGATAACATGTGTTGTGATATGTTTTTAAAACTGCATGTGTCTTAATGGTGCATTATGATGTAATGTTATGGTGGCTGAATGTGTTTGCATGCTACATAAAATTTTTGCTACATGCAGTAACATAATGCTTTGAAATACTTCACTCCATGACTGAAAATTTGAAGTAAACATATTAGAAACACTTATGAGGAACAGTGGATCTGTCACTTGTAGAATTATATTTAATTTTCTGTTCGCAGAAAATGAATGGAGATAGAATAGTGGTATTTTTTTCTGGAGTTAGATATTAGCATATTACATTATGTAAAAATATCAGTTATTAAAATTTTCTTGAAATGGGTTCAAAATTATAATATTATATATTATATATTATATTTACATGCAATAGTTGTTGATTTACAAAATGGAATTTATTTCTGGTGCAGAAAATATTTATTAGTTTCCAGAACCAAAGAAATACTTCATAAGATTGCCCCTGTCTGACTTATCCACCCATGGCTCGTCTACCAAATTGCAATGTCAACTATTGAGTCTTATAGAAATCCAGTTTGTTGTAGACTTATGAATGGTTTTGGCACTTAATGCCACACATTTCGGGCCTTTCATTCTAGGATCTACTCATTAGGAGTCAGTTATTAAAATGTAGGACCTTTACTGCAGTAAACAAATAAAGAGAAAAACTACTGCTACACTTTCATTAAATTGTCATATTGTTTACACTTTTAACTACAGTACATACTTCTGATAAGCAAACTGTGTTTCCTTTTGGTAACATACCACGTTTTAAATTCAATGATACCAATTCATTCTGTGTAGTAAACATCATCATTTAAACTAATAAGATAAATTATAAAAATTTTCATTTGTAAAAAGTACTAGGTACATACTTCTAAGGTTCTTGGTAAAAAGAAACATTTTGCAAAATATTTTTTGTAACTTAGCATGGAGGTGAAGTTTTTGGAAGCAAAGGAGTGGATGGCCAGAGCATGGGTGATTGGGTAACTAACTGGGTGTTGTTCCGTCAGATTACTGTTTCCTACCTCGAGCACAGGGAAACTGCTCGGAAAATATTCCGCGCTGGTTCTTTGATGCTTCTGAGAACAGGTGCATGCCGTTCTACTACACTGGGTGTGAGGGGAATGCTAACAGGTTTGAGACCGAGGAAGATTGTCAGAGAGACTGCCCACCTAAAGTGGGTAAGTTCATTCTTCCATTAACCCTGTTAATGTGTTCTATTCCTGTAAATGCATGAATTTAATGAAGGGTATATGCAAGAATGCTGAATGCAGATTAACATATTTGAAGTTCTTGGTTGCATGGTAGAAGTTATAATTTTCTAATTTAAGCACTTAAAATAAATATATTTTTATAAGCAAACATGGTGATTTTATGGTGATGCTGTGGATAAAACATAACGTAAAATGCTTTATGGGCCAGGAAATAAAAATGTTATTGTTGCAACTAATTCCAGATAAGCAGAATTTTTGTCAGATGTTAAACCCTTATGAGAGTCATATTTCCTCAAAACTCTCCCTTGTGTGCTTTCTCCTCTCAGAAGTTCGAAAACGTTGACCTTCACAGAATTCCTTGTAAATATTAGCGAAAAGAAGTAAATATCTTGAGCAGTTTGTTCTTAAAGATCAGTTATTTAATTTTTCTCCTGACATTAATTTCTCTAAATTTAATAATAGTAAAGGACAATTGTGGGAAAGGCGCTAGGCTACTAATTACAATTAAAAAAAAAATAGAGTGTTGCACAAGTACTTACCGGTGGCACTTGCAGATAGAAAACACGTACACACAGATGGACAAACACATTTCTTAGCGGAAGCACATTCACAACATTTTGCCAACTACATCAGGTGACGAATGACCTGATGAAGCTGATGTAATCGGCGAAACATTGCGACAGCGCTTCCGTGGAGAAATGTGTTCATCCATCAGTGTGTACGTGTTTTCTATCTGCAAGTGCCACCGGTAAGTATTTGTGCAATCCTGTATTTTTTTCAAATTGTAATTAATAATTCAGGAGTTATAAATGTAATCACAAACTAAAAACAATAAAAATTTTTTTCAGTGTAAATTCATACTTCTTGCGCTGCAGTTTTTAAAATAATTGAAATATGCAAAAATGCTTCAGGTAAATTTTGAATTACACACATTCAGGTTTAAAGTGACACATGATTTATGTCGGGGGAGTATATTCATTATGACTTGGGGAAGTGGGAAAGTGAGCGGGTGCATGGTGGCTCGCCCACTCGTGTCTCCAATCCTAATCTTTCATATTTGCAGTCCGTTTATGTGGACCTCTAAATTTGTTTATGAAATAATATAAATAGTTTTACACACTATTCAAGTTTGTAGCAAATTATTCTTATAACCAATAAACTAATTACAGTGGATTCTCTATGTATTGAAACCTAATGGATTGAAATACCTGCATCCATGGAACACATTATGGGGCTGCTTAATTTATTTTACAGCATTTTAAGACCACATCCATTGAAATCCCTCATGTACTGAAATTTTTTGTCAGTCCCATGAGAAACGGTGGATAGAGAATCCACTGTATTTTTTTATCTGTCTAAAACACTAGTTTACTGTATAAAGTGAGCAGGCATTTCCCCCTACCTAGTTTAAATTCATTAAAAATATATTAGTTTTCTTTAAAATTTAAATCTTAAATTACAGGTTATGTTCTTTATTCAATATTGCTTCATCAGGTGTTCGGGATGAAACATCTTTGTAATTGGGGTCATGAGTAAATTAAATTAATTTTTCGAAATTTAAATACGTACATATAAAATACTGTCAGGAATATTAAAGTAAAGTTTTTGTTAAGTTTCCTGGCTTGTTTGGTTTGAAAATGACCACTGTAGGGTTTTAATTTTATTTGTTGACATAACTTTTTCTTGTTTTTTATAATTTGGTAGTTTTTAGAAGTTTATTAATTTTTCCTGGTGAAGTGAGTAACTTCTTGTGTTACAATCTTCTCCAGGTTGTAGGATTTATGTCGCTGATGTGGTCAAATCATCGGCTTCATGGAATTTCTTAGTGACGCAGGTAATTGATACATGTTAGTCCGCTTTAACCTTTGTCTCCTTTGAGTATTGTACTGTAGAAATAGTCTTGCCCGTTTGCAACTTTTGTCACCTATTAACATTTTTAATTTAAAATTGTGTATTATTTAATTGTGAAATTTGTAAATGTAATAGTTGTAATCCCTTTTTTATGATTTTAAAAAATTTTTGTACTGTTTTCAATAGTTAAAATTTTTATCTACCATGTCCTTTGCCGTAGTGACCAGTAGTAGTCGGGCACGAATGCCAGGAGGAGTTGGTGGCGAGCACCGGGCGTATTTAGGCCAGAGTGCCCATAGTATTAAGTCATGTTGTCGGACACGAGTAGCAAGTTGTGTTTTGAGCTCGGCAGTTGTATTTAGATGATGTTCAGCAAGTGTTTATATTCAAGATTCTGAGTCTAGTTGCAGATGCCTGGTAAAAACAGGACATGGTAGTGAGTAGCATAGCCTCAACATAATTTCTGTTGTGATTAAATTATATGAATTGAATTTTGAAACATTTTACGGAATCCTATCAACAGTTTCTGATGTAGATCATGAGTGACAATGTAATTTTGAAACTGTTTTAATGATAAATACTGGTAAATTACAGTATTAGCGGAACCAGCATTTTGTTTATAAACATACCCCGTAGTGCCTCAACTTCATAATTTTTGGGCAATAGTGAGTAAAGTGGCGACCATCACAACATTGCAACATAACCCAGATTTTCTAAATTTGCAATACCGGTAATTGCAGCATGGAGTCTTACATGTCTTGCAGCTGCAGGAAAGAAGATCAAGAAAATTATCAGGGGCAAAGGTTTTAATACTGGGAATAGGTTTTAAAACTTTACTTTTTCGCCATTTTCTTTAATTTACTCATGCCTCCAATCCCAATCTTTAGACGGGAGTTTATTCCGCACCTGTAGGTAATCTGTGATAGATATTGGTGATCTGCTGCTTATGTGGGGGGTAATTTTGCTAAATAAATGTTATATTTTAGAGCTAATTAGCTTCACAAAGATGCAAATTTATATAAATGAACTTTGTTCTGATTTGACTATTCTCGATGCCTTTATGTTTCAAGTATGAATGTCTCTCACTTTTCGAATAATTCATTTCAAGATATACTTTCATTTCCTTAAAAAATAACCCTATTTGAAGCTAAGATTGTGGAAGAACTTTTATCACATCAACAGATTTAGTCTTCCCCAAACCAAAAAGGAAGATTTGGTCAGATATTACTACCTGTAACTGCATAGGCAAATAAAATAAGTTTTCTGATGTATTTGTGTGCACATTTTTGTTTTTGTATGTTATGATAAACAAAAGGCTTTTAACCACATGTTTCTCTTCGAACACTAAGTTCTTATTAGGTGTAAGTGCTACAAGTAGTACCAGAAAATCTGTGTCTGATATAAACTATATATGACGAGTTAGGAGTGCTGGGGAAATGCAGTACAAGATAATTTGTATCTGATCTGAACTCTATGATGAGCTAGGAGTGCTGGGGAAATTATAAATGGTAAGATGATGATTACAATGACTCTGTAGGTGAGTCAGACAGGATGTGGGTGACAAGGTTACGGGAATAGACCGGCTAGCAGGGAGAGCTGTGATGAGATGGATGGTGGGGATGGGTACACTGCAGAAGCCACGGGGAAAACCCGTTGTGTAGGTGAGTCAGACAGGATGTGGGTGACAAGGTTACGGGAATAGACCGGCTAGCAGGGAGAGCTGTGATGAGATGGATGGTGGGGATGGGTACACTGCAGAAGCCACTGGGAAAACCCGTTGAATGATGACGGTGATGATCCCAGGGTTGATGGGCAGGCCACGTTACAGCACCCTCGTAATATGAATTCTTCTAGGACCTGTCAGGGCCAGTCTCCATGCTGCGACACTTTCTGAATTGAGTGTCACTAGGACTGGAAGAGCAACTACTACTTCAATAAAATTTGGGATCCATTGTTGTAGTTTACTCACCATAAAGAGCAAAATAACTGGACGGTGCAGACGGCCAGTACCAGTGGAGCCGATCTGGGTCCTAAATCCCTCCAGTAGGTGATGTGGGTAAAATAGCGCGAGACTAACAGTGAAAATTACGTTATCACTAAGCCTCTGAACGCGGCAGCCGGTAGGGGGTGAGGAGCCTGATTCAAAAACAAGAAAAAGGTTCTAGTAAAATAAAAACTGAACTATTGAAAACTAAAAATGATTAGCATAAAATTGTGAATGACGGATCCGTCTCCTCTCAGCATCACGCCCCGACTGACTCCATCAGTGCTACCGATGCCAAGCCAAGCCCACGAGAGGGTCTGACTTCATGTGGCACAAACTAGTCCATAAACACAAAAACTTAATAAAACAATACGAAAGTTACGTGGACAAATCAGCACTGGAAAAATAGTGAAAACTTAGATAACACATTATTATCCTTTAGAAACGTCTTATGTGGGATAACTGTACCCATATTAAGTCATCATCCAGCGGAATGATACATAACATAGCATAGCTGATGCAACATGGAAGTAACTGAACATTGGTGATAAGAAATATAAGAAAAATATTTAAAAGACACTTGAAAAATGAGTAAACAATAACACACTTGAAATTCTTTGGAATTTTAATGTATTTTCAGTGTGTCTTGGGCACTGCTGTATTTGTGTTAGTACTTATTTTGCAGTGTGATTGAAGAACATAAACACTGAATTACTAATAACACTAAATAAAATCATACACATGCCATGCCATGTCACACATGCTCCAACCCCCTTTGCTCACCGCTGGGCAGAGAGGGGGTTTTCTCTAGAGCATTCGGCAGTGTGACAGATGGGCTAAGGGAAAGGGCCATGTTTAGACACGCATCACCTAATGAGTGCACTGAATTTCTTGAGATGTTCATTTCCTGTTTTTACAATGTATAAGTCAGTATCTATCGTAGTTACGAGTGGAATAATGCTCTTATTTTTAAGTGTTTTAGACTGTTGACTAGTTATTGTTTTTTTATTGTTCATACTGAAATAAAAAACTTGCTTTTTCATGGTACCTTTAGTATTTACCATCTCAAATTTTATGTAACATGTTTTTAGCAGATACTGTATTCTTGACTGTTCTTCGCCCTTAATTGTTGGCTTTGAAGGGTATCCATCAAAAACAACAATTGATTCTTTTCAAATTTTTTTATGACATGGGTACAGTACTTTCTCCATAAATCTGTTCAATTGGTCGTGCACACAGTGAAGGAGGAAGCATCTGGTACATTGTTCGATAGATATATCCATCTCAATTCTGGACCAGAATTTTTCACTTCTGGTGACTGTGGAATGTCTTTCGTATGCAGGGGCGTCGTAAACGGGGTAGGAGGGGTTCCCCCCAAAAAATTTTGTAGTTTTTAAGATTTTTTAAGATTAAGATTTCCTTCCGTTGTATATTAAATATTTTGATGCAGAAACTCTTTAAATAGCAGCATTTTGCACCTTAAAATATAAAATTTCCCGGTGGAGAACTCCTACACACCCCTTTATTACGATAGTTACATGTACACTTTCTCTACCAGTGACGTCCCTCCCAAAATACCAAATGCTTACGACGCCGATGTTTGTATGCAAACATTTCAAATTCATGTTTGAAAAGTTTTGATTTGAACATAAATGTGAGCCAATTTTGTATAGGGTAAGTGAACTGCAGCATGTAGGTAAAGGGAGCATTTCAACTGTTGTGGATAAATGCATTTGCCAGTTTCCTGTTCTTTCATTGTAAATAAATACGTAAAATAAAAATTATGTTGCATATTTTTCTGTACACAGAGTGTCATTGGTTAGTTTCAAGTGATATTTTATTTTTATAGAAATGTCATTTTAAATCCAGTTTTCAGGTGAATACTAAAAATTGATAACACCGTTATTAAAGTAATATGTAGGCACACAGGGTAGATACATGTACAGGGACAGAACGCACAAGCAGCCATGCACACGCTTACTTTCCAACCTCCCAAGCCTTAAGCAGTACACTCCCTGATATAATGCACAGGTCATTATACAGCTGACAGTGAGTACCGTAAAGCTTTGTGCCTAATTTTGGGGTTACTTTGCACTACATATTTTTGTTGTAAGTGAAGGTTTGCAGACTCACAAATTCTTGAAGACTTCGCCATTCATAGCTTTAGTAATAAACAATAGGTACTTTAGAGTTCTATGTATCATCCTGGAATTCCAACATAGAACTAAATAAATGGGGGTGCAAAGTATCCTTACTTTTACAATTATTCTAAAAACTGCAGCACAATAAATATAAATTTAGACTGACAAAAAAACTTGTTTAAATTACTGATTTTATATAGACTTACCTAATTGTTAACATTAGAGAAGTAAATGTCAAGAAAATAATTAAAGAACTGATCTTTAAGAACAAAATGCACTAGTTATTTACGTATTTGCAAGGGATTCTGTGAAGGTCAACATTTTTGAACTTCAGAGGTGGATGGGGGAAAGTTCGAGAGGGAGAAGTGGGGACTTATGAGGAAATTTCAGTCTCAGAAGTATCTAACATGTGACAGAAATTCAGCTTTCCTGAAATTAGTAATTTCCTGGGCTTTTACAGAAAGAAGGCAGGACCAACAGTAAAACTTAGGCTGAGAAATTAACTTGTATAACATGGTTCTATACTATACATGTAAAACTTATTACATTGGGTTTATCGTCATTTATGGAACATTATGTTTACAGTTATCTTGCAAAAATAATTACGTTCAATTTTTGCTTAAAATACGGAACACTTGGTTTTTATGTGTAGGCTACCTACCATTAAAATAGACACCAGATAACATGGTATAAACCTGCATGAAAACTGTATCCATTTGAGACTGGCCATACACACATATACTGACGTACTGTTACATCAGAATTTTGTGAAATACCCACCGGCAATTTAGAGTGCTTTTTTTTTACGGTAGTCACTATTGCCAATTGGGGTGAAGTTAATAGAAAAAAATTAAATATTATTTAACAGCTTAATACACATTGTGTGTCTAAGCTAATCGTATCCTGACTGATCAGTCATTTGATGTTCCTGTAAATGATGAAGAGTATCACTTTCTAGCCATGGTAATGTATCATTTAAAATATTTTGGTTAACTTAACCCCAATTGAGGGTACTGTACTGTTATTTTCTGAAGCATTAAGTTAATTAACTAAAAATTACATACTTAACAGGAACATAACTGTGTGTGAGTGTTGGCTTCAGGTATTTGATGCAGTGCATGTAGTAACACACTAAAGGTTGAAAATTTTGGAGTATCTGCTTTAAAATGTCCATGTACTATCACTTAAGTTATATAAGCATGCAAATTTTACTGAATTCAGTTTATAAAGTATTTGTCGGCACTACAAACCTTAGAGCCATACCATGAACAAGGATATTGATTTATACGTTACATTATATTCAGTGGAGCTGTCACCTATAATGAAATCACATTTGGATGAAAACCGTTTAACCATTTTATGCATTGAGAGTTGGAATTATATGATGGAAAAAATGGGGAAGGGGGGGGATATATATATATATAAATTTAATGTAATAGGTGTTTCTGAGCATTAAACTTTTGATTTTCTCGTAGTTTTCAGGGTATTGAGTGTAGCAGAAAAAAAATAGCCTAAAAGACTGTAGCAGTGTGGACTGCAACAAGATGAACAAAACAATCAGATGGCTTATATGTAGGTTTGACAGGTGCCAAGTCCCACTTAATTAATTAATACCATGTAAATCCCAATCCTTGCTCTCACCATGGATCTGGTGTATGCAGAGTCCTTATTAAATTTAAAGCGTATGAGCATAAAATCTTTAAAGAATTTCTAATATTAATAAATTCATTTTATCATTAGATTATATTTTCTTGCAGTGGCAAAGTAAATCATATTTTAGCACTAATTACTAAAACACGTAGACAGAGATGTACAAGTACTTATTGGTTGGAGAATACTAAAAACAGGTAGACAACACATTTTTGCACGGTTGCGATGTTTAGCTTGTATATCTCTTTCTACATGTTTTAGTAACTAGTAGCCTAGCGGCCGTTTCCCACCTTTTCCTTGTTTTCATGACATATTTTAGCAATAGTTATCTCTAACTGCATACAGTTAATAAAGGCCTGTCTGTCATAGCGTGTCTTCTGGTCCTGCACCTATGTGTCCGAATCTTAGATGCTTGTTGTTGCTCCATGCCAAAGTAGCACGTAAGATAATTATTGTGAGGAAGGGATCTTGAGTTCACCTCTATTAGTTGGGTCACTCGAGATCCACCACCCTTCCTTTCCCCATCACACACTCTCTTCATAGTTCAGTGGGTACAAGATCAGTAGAAAATTACTTTGTCTTTAGACTTGAGGCATTTATGTTATTTTACAAAATAATAGTTATAGGCTTGGTAAAGTTCATGACGTGCTAAGGAGTTTGTCTAAACTACATCCTCTCTCTTCCAATGACTGCTGTTTCTTACATGACTCCTGTAATGACGTGGTATTGATGGTATGACTAAAATACTGTGTGACTGGAACTGCTTGAAAATGTATACAGAGTTATAGGAATATAAGTAACTATAGAGCAGGACCATCTTGACTGCAGATTTCAACAGACTAAATTTTGCCTGACCCAAGGCAAATTGTCGAAGCGACTATGTCCCACGTTGAAATGGCGGCATATGACAAAGAGGAGGTGTTGGGGGTGACGTAAAAATAGTGATTACTCTGACTCGGTAGGCGAGTCGGACGGGATGTGGCTGCCAAAGTTAAGGAAATGGACCGGCTAGAAGGGAGAACTGAGATGAGATGGATAGTGGGGAAAATGGTACCCGGTGGAAGCCGCTGGGTAAACTCCTTTCATGAAGATCTCAGGGTTGACAGGCCGACGACCACGGGGCAGACTATGCACCAGTGGATTATTGCACCCTCCAATGATAGATTCTTTGGAGACTTGTTGGGGCCAGTCTGCATGCCACAACACACTCAAAAAGGTACACTATGTGTCACTAGGGACGGGGTGAGCAAGTACTGTATAAATAAAAGACGGGGTAAGTTCTGTGATATACTCATCATAAGCAGCAGTTTACTGGTCTGTGCTGATGGCCAGTGCCAGTTGAGCGGGCCTGGAGCATAAACCCCTCCAGTGGGTTGCGCAATAAAACAGCGCTAGACTGATGGTTAACTTACGAGGTAAATTTAAGCCCTGGACACGGCTGCCGGTAGGGAGTGAGGAGCCTCGGATCGAAACCACAACTAGAACAATTCCAGTAACTAAAACTTAACTATTGAAACTGAAAACCAAAATGACTGGTGCAAGACCCGGAGTAGACGACGTGTCTATCTCCTCGCAGCGGCAAGCCCCAATTGACTCAACATGGCGTTGGCGTCGCCAAGCCAGTTCCACTAGGAGGGCTGACTTCGCAAGGCACAAAAAAGTCTGTGTACAAAAACACTTAATGGAACAAATACAAAGTTACACAAAACAAAATTGACACTGGAAAAATAGTAAAAACACAACAAAAAAAATTTCCTCAGCAATATCTTATGTTGGATTATTGTTCCATGTTACGTCATGTTCAAGCGGAAGGATACAGAAACATAGCGTAGCTGATGCAACATGTAAAAACTGACGTTAGATAATGGCAATTGAAAAATGAAAGGAAGATATTCAAAAGACATTTTAAAAAACATGAAGACAATAATACACTTGAAAAACTTTGTAATTAAAGAGTAAATTTAAGGAAACATATTTTAAAGGTAATATTTACGATTTACAGCGAGCACTGAGTGTACGCCGTACTAAATGAGTACGGTGCGGTAGACGGACTAATGGGAGGGTGTGCTAGGCACACGTCAAAATGTTAAGATATTCATTTATACTCTCTTTATAACCACATGTTCTTCTCACTACAAGATGTCTACATAAACTAGAAACTTACTAATGTGTCAACCCAGTTTGTGACCATCAGAATTTTAGCAAGCTAATCTGAGAGAGAATTCCTGTACTGGGATTATAGCTTCCCACTATTATACATTATTCCACATGACTAGATGGACAGCCTCCAGTTCTTTCACTTTCTCTCATTTCGTAAAACTGTGAACATATTGTCATCCAAGTGGGGCTGGCATATATCATGATTTTATTTACTAAAATATCACACATTTGGTCACTAGCAAAGCCCTACTGTCAATTGTTATTGACTCTATTCATTACCGCGATGGAGAATGGATCATCCAGCTATTCAACTGAAGCTAAGTCACTTGAGCTCTTGAAAGGAATTAAAAATATTTCATGCTAACTTTTAGGAACTACAAGTTTTATCCACTGAACTTTTAAAAGAATCAGTAAATTTAAAACATTTAAGTGATTCATGTCGCTAGTATTTATACCCTCTACTTTATTTTCCGTTGTGAAGGGACTGGATTCATTTTAAAATACTGCTACAAGTAGGCCATTGCAAGCATTGTTCATCAGGTCATCACTTGATGTGCCTGTGCTGTCCCTCATGTTTTAATTCCTTCAACCACGAATGTCTTAGCAGTTAACCTGTTGAGCTGGCATGCAGGAAAATTGTCCTCTTTATTCTCATGTTAGGACAAAGCCTAGGTCACATGACGATAAATTCTCAGGCTATGTATTTAAATATCAGTTGTAGCACATATTTAAAAATCCTGTACAGCAGACGTGGTTAAGTTTAAGCTAATTTGTAAGTTCTTTGATACCTTTTTAAGCAGATTTTTGTACTGACAACTGAAGTAAAATTATGATGGACTTGCTTTTTGCATGAATAGAACAAGATACATGCCTCCTCCCGGCGATGGTAGGAGAGTGCTACAACTATACAGAGAGGTGGTACTACGATTCTTTTGAGGTGCGATGCAGAACATTCTACTATGGTGGTTGTGGTGGTAATCATAATAATTTCCCAACCATGGAGGCATGCCAGCAGCGGTGTGAACCAGGCTTCAGCACTCCAAAGCCACCACAGAAGTTCCTAACAGGTAACATAATCTTAATAAGTACCATATTTCATGTGGGTGTTTAGGAAAATATTACATAAGCAATGGTGTTACCACGTTTAAAGAAACCGTAGGGCTAATAAACTTTAATACAGAGTATCTGTCTCTTTGTTTCAGAATACTGCTTCAAGGAATTTGATCAAGGCCCATGCTCAGAATCAGTTGCCTATTGGGCCTATGACAAAGGGGATGGTGTATGCAAACAGTTTATCTATGGTGGCTGCCAGGGCAATGAAAACCGCTTTGCCTCTAGACAGGAGTGTGAGAAGATGTGCGGAAATGCCCAAGGTTAACATTCATGAAGTAGTTTATTTTCCTATACCACAAACTAAGAGGTGTTTTTTCAACCTCTGAACGGCTGTAATAAAAAAAACCCTGCTGTATTCTACATAATGTTTATATATGTAGTAGGATATCATGTATGTGGAATGAAATGTACAAATAATAAGTACTATAGGTATATAACATTAATATCTCACGTGAATGTTTTTGAACTTATTATCAAAATTTGTAGATTTGTGATATTGTTTTATTTTATTAGTAATATTTATCAGACTGTAGGGTACTGCCTCCTTGTATGCCATGGATAAAATCCTAAGACTTGCACCATGTTACGTTTGTCTTATTTAGAGAATCTGCATGGAATAAGGGGATGTGAATAAAATAAAAGTTATATAAGGTTCTTGTCTTTACTAATTATAAATATATAATTACAGTATCACAATAACATTAACTGAGACAAGGAGGATAAGAGGATTGTTGGTAATGGACTACTTGAAGTACACGCCCCCTGACGTCACCGCAGGGGAAAAGTACTGTGGGAAACAAAGCTTGTTTACAAACATACTGATTTGTTAGTTAGTACTTGCAGAAAGCAAAAATGTTGCGCATTCATAGATTTGCACGCAAGGGTAAAACATTAGTATCAATTTAATGGTTAAGATACGCAAATACGTAAGATTAATGTTTATCTGAAAAAAAACAAATAATCAATTTTCTTAACGTACATCTCATCCGGGACATGTGAAGCCAAACAACTAGATGAAGGTTATGTTCGGGTGCGGTATCCATGGAGATAGGAATTGTATCCCACACCTGACTGAAGCTCCGCCTCTTTTCAAGTCGTCCATTAAGCTAAGGAAGAAGAGGGTGTTCGAAACTAATTTTCGCACTCTAATGATTGGTTATAGGTGATTCGGGATAAAGTGAGCACTCAAAAAAGCTATGATATTTTTCTATTTTCCGCCTGTTTATATCTTTCTGCTGCATGTAAACATAA
>PNEQ01079612.1:0-41858 GCA_003012365.1 Medauroidea extradentata | reverse complement strand
ACCATGTAAAAAAAAATGTTGTATGTATTTTGTAATGGCTAACGTAATGTTTATATGTTCATTAAAAAGTAAATGAAGCAAAAACACAAGCAAAATGATGTTTCAAGTTTGTATATTTTTTCAAACATTGAACATGTGATTCCCTAAAATTTTACAAATGTCAGATACCATTTTTTACACCCGAGCGCCTCATTTAATAAAATTTCGAAGAATAACCAAAAGGACTGGCAAGGTATTAAAAGAACTAGATTCGCATTTGGGAAGACATGGGTTCGATGCCCAGTTAGGCTGTCCTCATCTCGAATGTTTGCCGGATTTATAAAGTTACTAGTCGTATGATGGCAGAAATTCTTAATTAGAAGCCTCGACCCATTCCTCCTATGATTCCTGTTTGTTCAAACCTACACTGCAAAAAAATATTGGTAAATTTAGCACTTCTATGTATGGGAGTGTTAAGATAGAAAGCAAGGTACTTTGTTTACTATAAAGCAAAGGTAGCACTCTTATACTTTTAGGAAACAGTCAAAAGTATATTGTTGTAGCCGTTCTTGTATGGTCAAAATACTGACCATTTTCTCTATTTACGAGCAGAAGCAGGGTAATACTGTGTACGAGTTAAAAACGAAGTTATTTTCCGCTGTCGATGAGAAGCTAAAGCCTACGTACTTTTCTTCATTACGAGGGAAATGACAAAATCGCGAATTCAATGACCTGCACGTTAGACTCCACAGTCCTATACGTACTCTAGCTCAATATTTTGGACACAAAGTCGCATTTGGACACGTTTCGTTCCTGTAACTGGCGTGGTATTGCCAGTCACTATAGTTATATAGAGGTATTTTCTGGGGGAAATACCTAAGAATGTATGGTTGCACCACTATTATGGTCACGCCTGAGTCGACAACTATCCTATGTGAAAATCGTCGAGGCTTCTCTCCACTAACGTCCGACATATTCCACAGACATTACATGTAGTAGCAGCAAGGCCCTTCCTCCAACCAAAACCAACTTATCACATCAAGATTGGTGACTACTAAATTTCCCTGAGGCAAAAATGTTTCACCTTTGTCTCAGGTAGTTTTCTGTCAGTTGAGACTTACGTTCTTGCAGGAAACTGGCTCTCCGAAGCCCAAGCTGTTCTCATCCCAGTTTCCCTATACTGTCTGGGTTGATGGGGTCGAGTCTCCATGACCTAAGCTCTTGAATCGGCGCTATTCATGATGATCTGCAGATGTCTCAAGGTTTGTCCAATGGCGTCGCTCCCGTCTTCCTGGTTCAACGTTGTCGTTCTGACGGTCCTTCGAGGAGCCGGCACCTGTCTTGCCGATTCCACACTTCAGAGCATGAGTCAGGGCATCATGCATGCTGCGTAGTGCGGCCAAATGCACTGCATCCACGAAGAAACCAGCTTCATATTCTGGGTACCCCTTAAGAGGAGTCTTCGAATGGCAAATGGACGGCGTTGCAGCGTGTCACGTGTATACTTTTTTTACGCGAAACCGCTTAACTTATTCGTATTATGTTTATCTACGAAAAGAACACACACTTGAAACTATGCTTCTAAGTTTTCAAAAAATCAGCGCACTTGTTATGAACATGATTTTCGGGCCTCTCAAAATGGCAATAAATGTTTTTTTTTAGTCTGATGTAACTTCGGAAATATTACCTGAATTCGTAAAGTGCAAAGCGAGAGGCACGTGTTGATCTTTATTTCATACAATTCAAAAATATAATGCTGTGGTCACCATTTAAAGTTCCGTAGGAAAAAGAGTACAACGAAAACCTTGCACGCCAGTTTGGCGCGCTCGAATAGAGGCGATATGCTTCTCGTCAAGCACGGGACACTGGCTCGTATCGCTATGCTGTTCCCACGCGGCAAAGGTGGAAATTCGACACCGGCGAAGACTCCCCTTAAGAGTCAGTTGTGCTAGCTGCATAATGTCCCTTGAGGTGTAACTTGTAATACCAACACCCCCTCCCTCCACCAGCAAAATAGTGGGTTCGGTTACGTAACGCACGGGCGTGAAGGTCATGTCGCCAATAGCGGTCACCGAAACACAGCTCCAATGGAGACACAAAAATATTTAAAACTCAAAGGATGACGTCGCCCTGGCAGGGAGTTGAGAATGCAAAGTACTGTTACCCTTAGCTCAGTGCAGAGGCAATATGCGCAATGATCTTGTGTCTTTCATTTAGTTTGGCGACATTCTCAAAATAGTTTTCGCACTCTTTCCTCACGGTCTTAATCTGTCTTATTCGTCTTCCTTTCTCTTCAACGGTGCCGTGTGTCTTCGGTTCAGTTCCAGTCAACATCTGTTCCACAGTTGTTCTGAATATTCCAAATGTGAAAAATCTGGTTGCGATCCAGCCGGGAACAGAACTCTGATCTTGTTTTATGCAGTGAAACAATTCAGACTGTACATGTTGGAAAGTTCTGTTATTCTGCTACTGTAGGCATTTTTGCACTGAGGCTGGTTGTGGAAGAGTTTTATGATGTAAAACAAGAGTACAGTTTCCTGTTTCCAATTTGCAGTTGCTAGAAGTTCCTTAGCTCAAATTAAATTCTCATGTCGAAAATAATGGTTTTTCTCTTTTTTGTTTATTATTTGTTAGTTACCTAATAAACACGCTTCCTACAAAAAGTTTATCGGGAATGAGCATAACGTATGGCATTGTTTGTTTGAGAATCTTTAGTTACAGCTTAATACTGGTAAATAAAATTGGCAATTTAACTGTAACATTTCTGCAAAAAGTGAAAAAAAAATTGTACAAAATTTGTTTTCATTTCCTGAGAGAAGGTTAGGAATATTTGTACATTTTCAGTCGTAGCTCGATACTTTGATACTGTTGGCTGTAATAATGTAATAGGCCGACCTAGTTTTGAATTCTGTGTAATCGGAACAACAACGAGAACGCTCTAGGCCTAACAGCACAATACTAATATAAGGAAGACTCGTGCTCGGTGATCACTTGCTTAATCGCCTCTAAGCGCAGGGGTGTTAACTCTTAAATAAATGTGATAATTTTCAATAAATGCCACTACTTAGCATTCACTACCCTTGTGACGTGAAAATATAGAACTAATAACTAGGGACCGCGGATTTTCGCGAAAACATTCTTGTACCACTTTCTCTCCACATTACGCAATTTTTACAAGCACACCTGCAGTCTGTTAATAAAAATATGCTCATATTAACTGTGTATTGAGTTTATGCTCTTCATTGCCACGAGAACTCACGCGCCCCTAACCCGGGGTTACCTTTGAGTATCTCAGCCGCTCGAGATACTACAATAGCTCCGCAGGAAACCTCTCCACTTCTGCCTTTAGCTAGCGCAAGCCAATAACATGAAGGCGGAAGGGCTAATTCGCGCCTGATATGCGGGGAATGTCTGCGAATAGCCTTGCCCCCGTCCTCCGAGACGGCATTCCTCTGACCGCTCATCCCTCACCAGTCACAGCACCTGCGATGCGGATTTCATCGATGAGGTAACAGAGTCGGTCCGTTAACCTGTTTGCGCTTCAGTCATGCCGACTCCCTTCAGACGTGCGGAATGCGGTATAGACATGTGCCTTCCGAAAGCAAGGTATTCCCGTCCTGAGATATCTTACATTATTTAAAGATTAGTTTGATAATTGAGGAGAAAAAACAAAACCAGACATGTCTACACCGGGCGAGTTTTTTTTTTTTTTGCTTGAGACATTGAAATGTGAACAAATTACGCATCAGATTATATACAAAGGAAAAAAAATACATGTTCAATGTTTTAATAAATGCTCTCCGTCCGTACCAGAGTAGATCATCAGCACCACCTTCAGGGGAAGACGCGGAGGGCAACTTTCCAATATTAAATAGGAGTCCCCATTGTTTTATCGCAGATTCGGAGTCTCCAAAATATAAATACGTAACATTTGTGTTTACCATTTTTTGTTTCCATTTCATTGTCTACCGTGACATCGCCCGATAGCATTTTTTTAATGTTTACCATAATTTTTATTTATTTATTTATTTTTTTTTCGTTTTTCTATCCGATGCATTTTTTTTTCACATATTTCCTTGTCTTAAGATAAGAAGTCATTCGGTATCAGTTTTATGAGTTACACACCAGCAGGTTTAACTACACAATTATATGTCCCTTTTAAAAAGTATGCTAACACCGGAAAGTTAATTCTAAACCACACATTTCCATCCCACTGTAATATTGTATACTTAAAAAAGGGGCACAGCAGCTGATATATGTTGGATGAGGTAATGAAATGTGTTGCATCTGGCAAGTTTACTAACCTTTAAAGCCAGGCATGTCCACAATATTCATTTGGACAAGACTTGACAATATGTTCTTCAGTAAACTATTTAATATAATATTAAGGTATCTCATCGTAAAGACCATAATTTGACAGTTAAAAAGGCGTACACCAACAAACCCGCCATATTTCCTTTTGCGGTAGTACCGCAACATGCCATTTTTTCCCCTTATTACGCAAGGAGGACACGTCTAGTTTTGAAAGTTTACCTGTCAAATATACATAATCCTAGGAACAGTTACTGCCAACTTTGTTGGAAAACGTTTTGCTAGAGTAATGCATTTCTGATATACTATTAGTTACGCTGGAATTTCGTTCTTTCTGACAATACATTGCTTTAAAGGAATGTATAAACATAGTAAAATATTCTCTCAGACAGGAAAATGACATTCACTCGAATTGACAGATATTTTTTCTCTCAAAATCATGACGTTTTGTCGTTTCTTAGTTTTCCATACACCTCTAATATTTTGAGGACAGCGCATATTTCTGTACATTAAGATAACATAGAAATGGTTTAAGATAACTGTAAAAATGCCAACATTACATGTTTGATGAATTCTTCTATGCTCGCCGGACACACATTAATTCAACAAATAGTTCCGTCATCTTGTAAACAAAACAGTGTGAATAAAGATGGCATCTCGGAAGGTCGTGTGATTTGTACTCGGTCCTCCGGTGTTTTTTTTTCTCTTTGTTTAAGTGGTTGAACAGAGAACATTTTGGTCCTTTCTCGGGCCGTATAACCTCGTACGTCATGTTTTTTAGTGATAAAGTGCGTGTGGAACTCTCGGCTAAGTGTTTGTCTCAAATATTTTCACAACGTTCGTGGGTTGTGTAAACAAACTGTTTTGACCAACGTTTTCGATCGGTGTCGGCGGGAGAAATGGATTCAAATCGATTGTTAAGTCTCGTCATATACGTGAGAGATTAACTAATTGTGTGGATATATAGTATTTTAGTTAGTTTTTTTCCCTATTTTCAGTGTTCTCTTGTCTTGAATTACGGTTCCGATAGGCATAGGTCTACATTGTCACTTTGCTTACTCTATGCGATTCGCATTATGTTCTCTTAGGCGTTTTTGGTCTCTAAATAATCGTATTCGTTACTACATGTAGGCTAAACTTCATTTGAGTTGTGCATCTCGGGGACATTTTGTCTATGGTTTATATATAGCGGAAAATGAGTTTCAAGGCTTTTTTGTTGCAACATAAGTTTCATGAATCGAAACTGAAACACATTCAGGACAGAGTTAATTCGTTAACAGATGGCCAAGAACAACTTACTGTTGGTAAGATAAATTAACTTTGATTATTCCTTGAGCAGCTGAATCATGTTGCTAGTGCAGTAAATGCTATAGCTGCACAATTTTTGCAGAATGAGCCCCGATATTAGATCTGCACTCAGTTCTGTCCTCGCAGAACATGATCAATGTCAACCCACTGCTTACGTTTCCACTATGAACGTTAATTTGCCCAAATTAAATCTCCCCACATTCACAGGCCAATGGGAAGACTGGCCTACTTTCTCCCAGTTGTATCAAGCAACAGTACATGATAACCGTGCCTTATCTGACGTAGAAAAATTTCAGTATCTTGTTAGCAGTTTGAAAGGTGATGCTGCCCATTTAGTCCAGATCCTACCAATTACTAGTGAAAGTTATAATATTGCATAGGGATTGTTGTCACAATATCAGAATAAAATAAAGCTTATCACTCTTTACATAAATAGGATCATTGAGATGGGTGCTGCAAGTTCTTTCAATCATAAGTCAATACACAGTTTTGTCCATACCTTCAATGATAATTTAAGGGCACTGGAAGTATTTTGTTACAAAATTTCTGAAAATAACCCTGTCCTGTCAACTATTTTGTGGAAAAAATTTGGTCAAGGGTTGCGTCTACGGTTCGAGAAATCTCGTGTCCAAGCCCAGGATGTCCTCCCAGAAGTTTCTGAGCTGGTGGAATTTTTGCAGTCTGAAGCATCAACTATTGATAGTGTTCAAGATGTGGGAACAAAGTTTGTTACCACAAAAACTGAAAAGACTTATTCGAACACCTCAAAATTTACAAATACAAATAAAAATATGTCATACTCTGAATCAAATTTCAGGAAATCTTGTATAATGTGTGAACAAACAACTCATTCTATATATTCATGTCCAGACATTGTTCAAGCCACTCCATCAGACAGGGATGCTATTGTGATGGACAAGAGACTCTGTTTCAACTGTTTAGGCACTTCTCACAGGTTGACATCTTGCTCTTCCACCAGAACCTGTATGAAGTGTAAACGCCGACATCATACCCTACTGCACCCAAATCACGACCCTAGTAACACACCTGGTGATTCACAAATACCTGATACTAGTCGAGATGATCAGTTTGTTGGTGTATCTGCGCATAGGTATAAAACCTCGGTAATGTTGGCTACCATTTTGGTTCAGGTGTACGGTCCTGATGGCAAACCACACATATTGCGGTGCCTACTTGATAGTGTTGCACAAGCATCATTTATATCTCATACAGCAGCTCAGCTGCTATTCCTTCCTTACAACAAGATTTCTGAGAATGTTATTGGCCTTTCAAACAACAGTGTGTGCCTCAAGGGCTCTTTAATTTGCAAAATTCAATCAGCCGTGGACCTGTCATATAGCCTTCAATATTCTTTTTTGGTTGTTTCCAAAATCACAAACCCTTTGCCTCGGTCACCCTTGGATCCATGTGTTAAGACAAGGTTAGGCTCTATTCTCTTGGCTCATCCGTTCTTTGACAAACCAGCACAGATTGACATTTTGCTGGGTGCTGATATATACTCTAAAATTAGTCTGAGTGGACGTTTGGAACTTGGCAAGCATATGCCAGTTTTGTTGGAGTCAAAATTAGGATGGTTTACTCTTGGGCAGTGTCCAGAGGCTTCTCCCAATCCTCCGGATTCAGGTTCAGAGTTTCTATCAATGTTTGTTGGTATGAATGATCCTCTCGATACTGCATTAAAAGTTTTTTGGGAAATCGAGAAACCAACATCTATTAGTACTAAACAACCAGAATATGATTATTATGAAAATAATTTCCTGACTACGTATTGCCGTGACAATTAAGGTAGATATACAGTATGTCTGCCCTTAAAGTAACAAGCCCATATATTGGAGATTCACGGGTGTATGCAGAACGTCGTTTCCATGTCCTTGAATGGAAGTTAGCACTTCAACCAGATCTCAAGGAACATTACACTGAATTCATGACTGACTACATGGACTCAGGGCACATGGAACCATATGACAATGCACCAAAATCTGTGCATGAAACAAGTTCATCAGTCACTGAGTGTTTTATACCCCATCATGGTGCTCTGAAGTCATCAAGCTCCACAACCAAACTCAGAGTTGTTTTGATGGTAGTTCGAAAACTGATAATGGAGTATCTTTGAATGATTGTCTTCTTTCTGGTCCCAAACTTCAGGTGAGCATCACCGATGTTATTCTGCGACATAGACTTAGTGGAATTGTATTCTCGTGTGACATCAAGCACATGTACAGACAAATTTTGATCCATGAAAATGATCGTCCATTCCAACTCATCCTATGGCGGCAAGATCCTATGCTACCCATATCTGTGTATCAGTTAAATAAGGTCACCTATGGTCTGTCTCCCTCACCCTTTTTAGCCATTCGCACACTCCAGCAGCTGGCCCTTGATGAGGGACATCGCTATCCGCTTGCGGAAAATGTCCTTTTACATCATATATTTGTGGATGATATTGTAACTGGAGCATCAACACTCGAAGAAACTACTCTGTTACGGGACCAGTTAGTGGACCTACTGCCATGTGGAGGATTCGAACTCCGGAAGTGGTGTAGTACTCATTTACATGTGTTGGACTCTGTACCCATCACTCATTGTGAACAACTTAAAGCTGTAGAGCTTACAGGTGGGTCTGTGGTAAACATTCTTGGGTTGCAGTGAAATCCCTGAGGCTGATACCTTTTACTACAACTTGACTATCAGTTAGGGTAAAGCTACCAAATGCTTTGTGTTATCTCAAATTGCTGGTATTTATGACCCGATGGGCTGGCTCTCTCCCATGGTTGTGTGGACTAAGATATTAATTCAGCTTCTTTGGACTGAAAGGTTAGGTTAGGGCGTTCCCTTACCCCAACATCTTGCAAAGAGATGGCAGCAATTTGTGGATGGTCTACCTGAGGTGCAATCTCTTCAACTTGCATGCTTTGTTTGCCCGGATGTGACACATGTTGAGCTGCACAGTTTCGCTGATGCTTCGGAACAAGCATATGCAGTGGTTGTCTATTTGCGAGCTGTGGACACCAAAGGAAATGTGACTGTGAGCCTCTTCATCGCTATGTCACGAGTTGCTCCCTGGAAGCAAATTTCTCTGACCAGGTTAGAACTCTGTGGTGCTCATTTACTGGTAAAATTGCTTCACTATTGTCACACTTTCTTAACCCAATATGTAACAGTTTCTTCTATCCATGCATGGTTTAATTCAAATGTGACCCTAGCTTGGATCAGAACACCATCATATACTCTAAAAACCTTTGCAGCGAATCGTGTTGCCCAGATTCATGAATGTGTCCCCCCTCAATCCTGGAAGCATGTGCCCTCTACACACAACCCAGCAGACTGTGCTTCGAGTGGCATACTCCCTCAGTTACTTAGTTCTCATAGCCTTTGGTGGCATGTACTTCATTGGCTACCATTGCCTCTCACTCAATAGCCATTATCAAATGATTGTCCCTTAATCTACGATGTCCCAGAGCTCAAATCATCTCAATTGACTTTAGTGGCAACTCATTATAACCCAGTAACCCTGCCATTGTTTCAGCATATGTGAAGCGTTTCATTCAGCATGCAAGAAGACAGACTCATTGTAACGGAACTATTTCATCTCAGGAAATTGAGCAAGCAAAAATCATAATTTACAAATGTATCCAGCATGAATTCTTTACAGATGATTTGCATCGGATCCAGAAGCAGGAACCCTGTTCTACAAGACTACAACGATTGACACTGTTCTTGGATGAACATGGGGTGATCAGGGCAGGAAGGTGACTCCCTCATGCTGACATAGGCTACTCTTCCAAGTATCCGATTTTGCTTCCTAAGCGTCACCCAGCTGTATCTGCCCTAGTCGACTATTTTCATTTGAAATATCTCCAGGCTGAACCACAACTTTCGCAATCCTTATTATCTCAAACATTTTGGATCATTTCAGCCCGATCCCTCATAAGGTGCAGAGTTTTTAATCGTGTGCGGGGTTTTAGTTACCGATCTACAAACCATTCCCCCTTGATGGGTGATTTACCCTCAGATAGAGTAAGTCTATCTAGACCCTTCCTCATAATAGGAATGGATTATGCAGGACACATTTCTATTCGCTCAAATCATTTACGTTGGTCTCCCTTGCAGAAGGCATACTTATGTATATTTGTTTGCCTTGCCACGAAAAATGTACATATAGAAGTTACCACTGACTTAACTACTGATAATTTTTTGGCTGTCCTGACAAGGTTTGTGTCTAGGAGAGAATTGTGCTCCCACTTGTACTCTGATTGTGGCACAAATTTTGTTGGTGCTTCTCAGCAGCTAAACAAAGCCTTCACTCCATTGATACAGTCTCCTGAGTTGGAAAAATTCGGCTTGACTCAGTCTATAAGATTCCATTTAATACCTCCAGCCAGTCCTCACCAAGGGGGGTTGTGGGAGGTGGCGGTTAAGTCAGCTAAGTATCATCTCCGCAGGGTTGTTGGTGAACAAATTCTAGTTTTGGAAGAATTGATTACCCTGTGTACCAGAGTTGAAGCGATTCTGAACTCTAGACCTCTTACATCAACTTCAGCTGACCCGTCCGACTTAACTGCCCTAACACCTGGCAACTTCCTCATTGGTGGCCCCATCGTAGCAGTGCCGGAGCCTGTAAAAATTGAAGAAAGTATCTGTCTCACCAGGCATTGGAAGATGGTGTGCACTATGGCTACCCAGTTTTAGAACCGGTGGCATCGTGATTACCTGCAGCAGCTACAACCTCGCATCAAGTGGCGCACTCGACAACCCGGACTGACCCCAGGAGATCTTGTACTTGTAGGCGAGGACTGTGCTCCTCCCCACTGTTGGTGCTTGGCAAGAATAACTAAGGTGCATCCTGGGTCGGATGGAGTTGTGAGAGTTGCAGATGTGCAGACTCCTAGCGGATTATTGACATGTTCGGTGCACAAACTTTATCGTCTTCCTATCCATCAATAAGTCAACATTGTAGCTTGTGTTATAATTTAGTGTTAGTAATTTTGTTGAACTCTGGCCAAAGGTGATGCTCATTAGGTTTAGCTGGCTAGATCCTTTCTTCGGCGACTCGTTTTAAAAATTTGACATTTCATGTACTTTTGAGACCGCATTTTCTGTCTCGGTGGGATGTATGTTTGATGAATTCTTCTGTGCTCGCCGGACGCGCATTAATTCAACAAATAGTTCCGGCATCTTGTAAACAAAACAGTGTGAATAAAGATGGCTTCTCGGAAGGTCGTGTGATTTGTACTCGGTCCTCCGGTTTGTTTTTTTATTTTCTCTTTGTTTAAATGGCTGAACAGAGAACATTGCAAGTGCCTGTATTCTCACTCTTCATAATAATATTTGTTCGCACTACATCGTACACGCACGACTACTTTGATGTGGGACATTTTCAGCTAATGTTATACTAACTTAACTGTAACTCAGAAAGCTTAACTAATGCAATATAGTTTACAATCTAACTGGTTTATCTCAGCATTATGCAATGCATTTTTTTTAAACTAACGAACATAATTGTTGGAATGATCACAGTGTTCTAATAAGAATGTAATATATTCTAACGAGGCAGTAAAATTATATCGTTGCAATTTTCGCCAACAGGGGCAAAGAATATTTTATGTATAGTAGCTACACGTATAGCTACTCGGGGATAGTGTTAAATGATTTGTAAAGTAATTACGGGAGTTTAATTAGCGGTGCAAAATGTAAATCCATCCATGTTGCCCTCATGACACGCGAGAAAGCTCGTAATATTTCCCCCTCATCAGATAAAAAAAGTTTACCTTTCACGAGTTGAAAACCGTACGTAATCACGAACACTCGCTGACATGTGACAATTGGAGCAGACATTATCGTGATGATGCATCGCTTCTCTTTATAGACCATATCTCTTTATAGACCAAGGACGTTTGCATGTGCACGACGAGTCTCGACCAGTGCATGACACGACCTTGCGATCGATAAGTCAAGTCAGTGAAGAATAGAGGGTAACTTGTGAGATACAATTCGTGCTCGCTCCATGTAAGTGGATTTAGCGTAGTCTTGTATTTGTGGTTAATTAGAAAATTAGTTCTTCGTTAGCAGAATGTTCTACTTTCTCCTTGCTTCATATTTAAGTACCGTTAAGTGGGGGTAACTTTGCCTAATTTTTAGGTAACTGTGCATGTAATATTTTGGTTGTAAGTAAAGGTTTGCTAAATCTAAAATTTTTAAAGATTTTACCAGTCACAGCTTTACTAATAAACAATACTATACCGTGACAAATGTCTTGGAATTCTCACTCAGAATAAAATTAATATGACATTGTGAAATTACCCACGGTGGTGTAGAGTAATCTCACTTTAGGTACTTTATGAAAATGATGAGCGGAAATTTTTGTTAAAGAAATTTCTTTCTGATAAATGCAACTCGTACGATCTGGGCTTGCGGTCGGTACTTGAAGTCGTATAGTAATGTGTTCTAAAACGAATAAAAAATTATAAAATAACTTTAAAAATAATATTAAATCTTAACATAATCTGTCACGGTATTTACATCGAAAGAAAAAAGTGAACTAGATAAAATCACAACATATTTGTAAATAAGTCAAGCTTAAACAGGCCAAAATAAAGAGGAACTATAGCAGGAATACTATTGAAATTACGAACGAGTAACCAACTTTACACTTTTGTACGTAATTCTGACATTTTGCTACCTTTCTTTTTTCGTAGGATGTAAATTTCTGAACAAATTATGTTTCAACGTTTGTCTATGTTTCCCTTGATAACCGCACTTTCCATTTTTCGATTTTTTGTGCATAGTCATAACTACATTTTATGATTATTTCCAGGTAAAGTAATGTTTTATAAGTAAAATTGTATAAGAATCACTTAATATTCAGAACTATAAAAACTATCTTTCAAGATCTACTGAATGTTCTGTACCTGAGGAGTGAAAACAAGACTGTGGTAAAAAGCCAATCTTCCACACACGACGAGGGACTAATCGCCTCTTTACGGAGTGCCTTAAACTAAAGCCCAGATTTTCTGCAGGGATATTTTTGTCCATGGGACTTAAAGCTATGAACCTGCTATTTTATGCGTGTAAGAATAAAGCCAACGTAAACTTTTAGTCGTGTGTCTTAAAAATCTAGATGATATTTCTGGAGTTACTTCTGTTTTTAAAAAAATCTGTTTTTTATTTTAAATTTTAGGGTACCTCCAAAATCATGTTTCTTATAAGCGTGCCGTATTTCCAAAATTATGGAAGCATAATTTCACGTGTAGGTCTATATTGTTTTCGTAGATAAACGTATTATGAATGAGTTTAATGGCTTCGCATAAAAAAGCACAGGCATTACACACTAAAACGCCGTCCATTCACGGAGATTACATATATTGGCATGGAAAATATATGTTATTAATAAGGTCAGAATACACAAATTTTCATGAACCTGGCAAAGTCGTGGCTTACAATACCTCTCTCGTGTGCAATCTGATACGTCTCGAGGGTAGTAATCTCAACGTTGGGAGTATACTGCTATACAATTGCAGAGTTTGGAAGAGACGACTGACTGATTTACTAGGTCCTGAGAAATTTCGCGAGTTGCTGAACAGTATACATATAAAGTGGTATTGGTATTCATCTCTTGTCAGTCGTGCGGCCATTGTAGATGGTAGACCGCAACTGTACGTGAGGACAGAAACTGAGGTAGAAATAATCTTTGTTAAGTAACCATGTACAACTGAAATCAGAAACCTGAGTCAAAAATCGAACCCGACATGTTATATTACAATTGCATCACCTTTCTCGGCTTCTAGAATGAACGTATCTAAAGTCCTATGTAAAGACGACCGTCTTTATTTATTTTAAACAAGGCCATCTCAATAGAACGCCAGTTTAAGTTTTCAATTGAAATGCTGTATCGTTTCACACTAGTTCATAAATTTCAGGCAATTGCAAAACTGACACCTACCCTTAATTGTTTAACAATTTGCACACTAAGTCTACGTATTCGAATATTGCGCTGTGGGTAACTTAGAAGCAGCGTTTATCGAAATATTTAAATAAAGTTGCAGCCTTATAAACAATAAATTTTCCGAAAAAGATTTTTTTTTACTGCTGATATGAACGCCAGTGTACTATACAGGTGTGTCTTCGTGTTGATATGAATACTAAGGCTGGAATTCATAGTGGTAACATAAGTGGTACTTGAAATAAGTGCTACTTATATCCGTGCTTAAGTACAGTTTTCATTTAATAGTGCTAGACATAAGTATTGCTTTTTGTGACCGCGTCAAGTAATGCTTCATGAAGTATTACTTCTAATAAGTTCTTCTTAATATGCATTCACAGTCACAAAATAAGTGCTACTTTTTTCACAAGTATTCATAATCAAATAAGCATTGCTTATCCAAGCATATAAGTAGTACTTTGTTAAGTCTTCTCCCTAGGTGACTGAAGTAAAGGATTTGTATGTAAGAAGTAGGTTATGTAAGGGATTCCTTCCTTCACATCGATATTTCATTCCACATATTTAACGAAAAGAGGCATTTAAAAATTTTGGCAAACGACGTCATAGACACCACACTAGACGACACAACGATGAAGACACAAAATAACACAGTAGATTTCCAAAGGCCGACTTTTCACGACGTTTCGGGATTTCGGGAGCTAACATCTGCTCCCGTCTTCAGGTGAAGTAAAAGTTCTTGTGTCACTGAATTTGAGATGACATTTTAAACTTACCCATTGTCGCTTGACAATCCATGGTGGCCCCAGAAGTATATCGGAATATCATTGTTTTGCAGTCTGGGCTTCCATGAAGTGAACTAATATTTTATGCTCAGAAGCAGCAAAATGGGTCACACAATTTCCAGTTGCTTCCCAGGCTACGCGGCAATTTATCACATCAGTTATATAAATACTTGTTAACTGATATTATCTGTCATTTAGATACACTTCACAGATCATATTTATGTTTCGTGACGCGGTAATAACTAATAATTTCCCGCAGTTATTCACAGTCCCAAAACTCAGAAAGATATACTGGCGGACCAGGTTTATTTACGTACAACATGCGGGCGCAGTGTGATTAACGTGATTGCCGCATGACGTCGCTATCGTCAGCGTGACATAACGCGCCACCTACATCCTCTGCCCTATTTAAAACTGCATTCACGAGACCTGCCGTGACGTCACACCACCCCCCTCCTTCCCACGCTTGTGGCACATCCCACCCCCGGCAGAGAGGTCAGTTTTATCTGGGCGCTGTCGTGACCTCAATAAATCCAAGACGAGCTCGACTATCCCCTTCCCCCTCCCCCACGGCCACCACCCTCATAAAATGTTGTCTGTGGACCCCGTGGTGCGCTAATGGCCTGCTGACACGCACCAGCCTGCATTTCCCACCCTTCATTAAACGTCGGGGTTGGGGGGGATGTGGGAGTCGGGTTGAATGTGGATGGCCGCACCGCAGATAACACGGCCTGGCTCGGCATGAAACTCGTTACGTGGCAAGGGAATGGGTCAGGGGGCGGAGCCCTCTTTCGGCATGGATACCGTGGGAAAATATTGCGTAATTAAATTCCATGAATGTTTTAAATAATCGCACCCCTCCCCCCTCCTCGAGGAAGAACAAACGACCGCGAATGTACTGCGGAGGAACGCTAGGCACGCCAAGATATTTATTCCGTTGATGATACGCCTCTTGGCACCGCCAAACTGCCCCTCCCCGCTAACCCCAAAACCACAATCCACCGTCCTCCTTACATTTGTCAGAAATTAAGTGCTCGTAATTAGGGCTGTGAAACTTTTTCAAAAATAATTTCCCTGGCAGGACAAATTTATGATGTTCTGCAGTATGGCATGGATTTTATATTTCAGAGCCATATAAAATAAACGTGATAGTATCTAAGGCGGGAGAACCCGAAACGCGAACTCGTGTTGGCGATTGTCCAGTTGAAAGGCCTTGACTTCTGTTCTTCCGTCCGCTCCTTTCGCCGAGGATTGGCCTGCGTCATTGACAGACGCTGTTACCGGCACACACTTAAGGCCTTGTTACGGAGTTTTGCAGTGATTTCGAAAATATTTTTTTTATTGCTACCTAATACTCACATCAAAATTTCGCTGCCCAGTTTTGACACTTATATGTTGTAATTTGTAGCTGAATAATTTTTGTAGAATTACACTGAACGATTTTTAGATTTCATTACCCAAAGTACCACGTTTTTCGTCGTGAAAATAAGCAAAAATGAAGGAAATTATTTTTTTGCTGGCGAATGGTACGTTATTTAAAAAATACGCGTTCACAGTATTGTGCATCGTGTGATTGCACATTGACTCAAATTTTTTCAAAAGTTTTGGTTAAAAAATATTTGAGTTATTGGCACCAGTCTGAAAAAATCTAGGAAACAAGCCCTTAAGACTGCTGTGCACCGAAATATTCGTAATTTTATAACTGTACCATAGACTTACGCATTGCATTAATAGTATTTTCCCACGAATAAAATATTTTTCTGTTCCAAAGTTATCGTACACGCGCATGTCAGAGTAGGGATTTTAACTATTTTCGCTACTTACCTAAAGTAAAAACCACTGAAACGGTACGAGTGATATGATTTAGAGTAAAAGTAAATGTATTAAACTTTACATAATGACACCTTTGTTAGGTACAATGAAGAATTTTATTTCCGTACAAACCATTTGTACGTAAAATTATAATGGTGTCGTTTTATAGCTGAAGGGTATTTTCTTCGCATTTAACGACAATTATTTTTTAAAACACAAATGGGAGCTGATATGGTAAAATCGCTTTGTAACTTTGTTATGACTGATTTAAACTGCATACTCTAATTTTGTCGAGTCAGAAGACTGCTACATAGTTGCTAATTAGTTAATTAACGAAATTTCCTTTTAATTGATAAATTAGCTATATTCATCATACAGTTTATTTCGAAAAATTACATTGCATAGCGAAACCGATTTGCAACAAAGTTACGAAGCAATTTTACGATATCGACTCTCATATGGATTTTAAAAAAATAATTCTCTCGAAAGCCGAGAAATTCGGGTCTAAGCCCTTAATACATTTACTTTGCTGTAATTTATTTCATTCCTATAGTTTTAATAGTGTTTCCTTTGGGTAAGTATCTAAAATTATTTGTGGGAAATTGCTGTTAATGCAATGTGTAAAAGTTGGACAGTGTCTGGCACAATTATACCCTGCCTGTTTCTGTACCTCAAATGCGGTATCTAGCGCCTGCTACATACGGGTCGTCATCGACGGGAAACTGCGCGCTAAGTAGAGTGTCTTGCGAATAGAGACGATGAGGCATACGGTGAGCGAGCAATATTTTGCCTAAAAGCCCGCGTGCTATGGCAGTCATACACAGGTCGAAAACTTTCAGACAGCTGGCACAACATTGCACTATGATAACTGGATGTAATTTTTTTAGGCATACTCCATTGCAACGCAGATACGTTGTGTCGTTATTTTGTGGTGCATTTATTTTATTTTTTTGTCTTTTATTTTCTGTTTGTGTTGAATAACTACTGTGTTTTGTTTCGTTTCATCGTTGTGTCGTATTTTTGGGGTTTGTAGTTTTTATCTGTTTGTTCTTGTGCCGAAGCAGGCCTCTAACCAGCTTTGTCTGGTTTTTTCTTATTTTTACTTATTTGGTGGTCATTGTCTATTTGACACGATTACATTTATGGAATTTTATGTTGTTTATGTGTACTGCTGACTTAAGCATTCGTTGCTTATTTTTTCCCCTTCTCTTTAGTTTTCTTTGGCAGACAACTGCGTCGCAATGGATAATTTTCAAAAATTTAAGTTGCCATGCATTCCCATTGCACAATTATTTAAATTATAACTACACGATGATAGGAAAGGTTACCGACAAAAACTGAAAAGAGCGGTTACAAAAGTTGGTAACTAGCAGACAGCAAAACAAGTATACTGTTGCTCATAAGTAATAAACATCGATGCAGTGTTTAAAAAATCGAATATTGACTATTAGATAATTAATTCTACTTACAGAGATATAGTAATTTCATGGAATATTAAGTGACAGGACTGTAAATACAAAAACATAGGGATGTGAAGAACTGAACTTCTATTCCAGAGGATTCGGGTCCTGTTCCATGTCCGAAATTTCTGATTTTAGTTTCCCACGGTTTTACGAAATCATTCCAGGCGAATGCTGTAGTAAATTTGTAACTCCAGGCCATCGGCTTCACACCTCTTCCTTGACTGCGTCAACTGTTGATTCATTTCTAATGACACGTTAAGCCCTACCTGCCAACATGCTTGCATTCCTAACTTTACGTATAGAAAAGAAAACTTTTCAAAAGTACCAGATATGGAAATAAATGCTGTAAAAATACGAAATGTAAACAGCTATTGATTGCCGAAATAAAAAAAAGTGTAGCCAGCTTAAGAGTGCGTGATAGTCACCATCTTGAAGTTTTGTATTATGTCATAACTTTTCTTCTGGCTAAATTCATGAAACTTTAACCTAACTACGGAATATAATACATACTGATAGAATTTTAGACACCGTAGATATATTTTTGTCGTCACTGTTGTTAAAGATAGAATTGCTGTTAGAAGAAAATTCTTCTTATTTTTTAACTGAAATTCGATTTGTTACAATAGTAACGGAAAATAAAGATTTCTGATGTCTAAAATGTCCTTAATATGTATTCTACTTTGTAGTTAGGTTAAAGTTCCATAAATTAAACCGCAATATGAGTTATGATAAATTACAAAAATTCAAGGTGGTGACTACTCTCACTCTTAATATCAAAGTAGAATAGTCTTCGCTGTTGGCGGTAGTTGTAAATGTTCTGTGTTTCATAACTTTTACCCTCCTAACTTTCTGATTACTAAGATTAATACGATATGTAAAAGGAAGCTTTTCACTTGTGGGAAACCCATAATTGGTTCATTTAGGGTAGGTAGTATTTTGGTTTGGTTAGGTTGTCAAACTGGCACATTCACCTGAGTGAGTAGTAAGGGCCACAATAAAAAGCGAATTGATAGCTCTCATTACCCTATACGCACAACGCTGAAATTGCATGCAGTCTTTGTGTAATACTCATGTTATTGTCTATTATGGAGGGTTAAAAATTTTATAATTAATATTTATGTGTTATTTTGTAAACGTAATTCCGACATGGAGTTCAATGTTGTTCATTTTGTACGTGAACATTCCTCGAACACATTTCATTATTTCTTTAAAAAAAAAAAAATACATTTTTAGCGCGCTGCTACGAAGTTCAAGCACGCGGTAAACAACTGCCTTGATGAGTGATTCTTATGTACCTGAAAACGCTTTCTCTTTTGGACACAAGCTAGTATTTAAACAAATATAAGTTGATATCACTTTCACAATTGGGTGCAGACTGATATGTTACCTCCTAGAAAACATCAAGCCGATAATAAAGAAGCAACTAAATGCAGACACACTCATGTGGAAGCGCTAAATCAGCAAGCAGTCAATGATCAAATGTTGTCTGCACCAGTAGACAGACCCCACAACTTGGTATAATGGCAAGAACTGGCAGAGGAGTCGGCCATGTACAGTGTTCAGGTACCCCAACATTCACCTAGAGCTATTTCAGCAACCCGCATAAAACTGAAACCAGGATGGCCTGAGCCGACGATCGAACCCGGATCCTCCCGATTTCGAGTCCAGCGTGTTACCATTGCGTCACTGAGCTTTCGCATGTTTGAGTTCCCACGTTACAGGACAGTGGGCATTAAGGCCATGATCTTTCATTTATTTCAAACTTAAATATTTTTTAACCAAATGCTTCGAAAAAATTAGAGACTGTGTACAGTCATACGATTCACAATTATACCGGAGCGTTTTTTTTTTTTTTTCAAAATAATGTGCCGTTTGCTAGCAAAAAATTATTTTCCTCCATTTTGGCTTATTCTGACAGCAAAATATGTGATATTTCTGGGGCAAAAATCTGAAAATCCGTTTGGTGTATTGTAACAGAAAATCCAGCTACAAACTATGCTGTTAGTGTTACAATTGTAAGACGAATTGTTTTTGAAACCACTGCTAAACTAAAGAGCGAGGTCTTAAGCAGTCGACCTTACGTCATATATATATATAAATCGACGTGTGTAGGCCAGTGTATGTTCCCTATGGACTCCAAAACGTCTGGAGCGATTTTGATGAAATATTCAGGCAATCTTCATATTAGCCCAGCGGGTGATCCTTGTGAGGTTCGGAAGCGTTCAAATCAGCAGAACAATTATTTTTGCTTTTTGCCAGTTTTGTGTCATATTATCCCTACAAATTTATTAATAACAAACATAATAATACTTGATAATAAATAAATTATTAGTTTGTTAGGATCGAGACTTAGAAGTGTGCTACATGTCGAAGTACAGACTTCAATTCTTGGCTATAGATTATAAGTGCTACCCGGGTCGCTATTTGGTTGAATAAAATCCTTCATTCGTACCACACTTACTGACGCCAACAGCAGAAGTAAGAAAAACATAGTTTCTTGGAGTCCATTCTGCTGAGTGCTGCCAGATAGTAATGCAATATTTTCAGGTCTCTGTAGACGATACACACATCTCTGAGTTCATGAATACTGGATTGTACCAACGTTTAAGACAACACACATACGCAGCTACGTCTCAGCAGATCGTGCCGCCAATTGAGAGTTGGGGATCACCTCAGACCTTAAAGTTACGGCGCAGTCGTCCTTCAACGACGAGCGAAACTCGGCGAACAGGAATTCGACGGGGACCTCCGCCATATTTTATTGAGCCGGCCAAACAGAGCGGCAGGATTCCTGTGTGGTCTGATCCCTTTCGTCTTGCCCGCGGGCGTGCGTGAATAAATAACAGCCCCATTCCCAACCACCCCCTGCAACCACACCAGCCCAATTCAACCCCTTCGCCGCCTCTGCCGCTTCGGAGGTCCGTCGGGAATGGACAATGGAGAGGGGAACGAAACGAACCACGGCTGACTTGCGTGTGCACTCGTGGTGAGTTCCTGGATTATACACTCCGCTCCACATTTTAACACCGCCCTCTTCTCCACCCAACCAATCCCCTCTCCTACATACCACTCCCCAGAACGGAAAATACCCTCGAGCAAGCTACATAATGCAGGTTGCAGGTCTGGATTTCCATCAGTGTGCGATGTTCGCCGCGGAGTCGAGATATCTGCAGGAGTTGGTGACCCCCGAGATGGTATTCCTTTATTTATCGAGCTGCATGATTAACATATCTGACGAGGGAGTTCTGCTGGCCAATCCTCAGCCCCAACGACTCCTGCTCAATCCTTCCACATCTGACCCCTTCGCCATTATCTGCGTGCAAATGACTGCTTTATTCTGTCTGTCGAGAGTCGCTCTTTTGTCGTTCTGAGTCCTGACGCCAGTACATAAGCGAATGGGCATGTCGTATACGCAACTCACACATACATGAGAATCTTAATTAATCTAAATTGAATCCGCGAAATTTTTGGGTACCTGTATACAGTATAGTTAGATGTGACTAGAGATGATGGTATATCGCGAAAATTTTTTGCACCATCATAGCCTTGAAACCACTGACACACCGTAGCTGTCTGCAGACCAATAACAGGCATCAAATATTACAATAGCAGGATTCTTATTGGCTTAGTCAAATAGGGTAGCATCTCCAAGTACAAGCGAAAGCCAGTAATATTTTGCTAAGCTAAACGTGCGTTGAAATCTAGCAAACAGTCAAGTTTTCCCGCGATAAACCATCATCTCTAAGTATTTAGTACAAAATATTATTATTCATATTTATGATCTACGAAAGAGCGTATATAGCCATTAATATAAAAACTCATGTGCTGCAAACCAGTTTGTTTAGTTAAGATAACTATTATGGCAGCAAAATAATATTTTCATACAAACAAATTAAGTAATTATTTTTAAGCAAATACGATTCATAACAAAAATATGATTCGATTGAAGCGAGGAAATATTTTATTAAATTTATCCCATTTCTACGTAATTTTTTTCTGTAGCTTAATATTCACTACATCGAACGGCCAGACATAGCCACTATGAGATATCTTTATTTTTCCCTACTATGCATGTTTATCTCTGGAAATTCTGTTTGTGAATTCCAAAGCGAGAGTGTGCAACCACTCTCAGTTATATTTTTGGAATGATTCCATTAATGCAGATCGAAGCGGTCGGGCCCGGAACTCGCCGTCTGGAACGAAAATGTTATTCTACGCTCTGAAATTCCGCCACGATCCCTGTCCGGCGCGCATGCGTGAGCAGAAACACACGGAAGTTTACTGTAACTCTCCTTGTTGCATTCGCGAGGCTGAACATCCATCCGACAGGATTTCCTCGTGGCTTTGTGTTTTTTGCTCCCCTCCAGCGTCGGCTTGGAGGCCGATGGAGTTTAACTGTCTAGGGGGGTTAGGAGTGTGGAAGGTTTGGATAGGAAAGGCGGGGTGGGATGGTGCGGATCGATGACAGCAGATAAAAACGATCAAAACGTAATTAAAAGTATACCCAGAAAGGGGGGAAACACGACGATAGAAGGTCCCTCACCGGCCACGACGAATGATGCGGTGAAAAGGAAGTCGAGAAAGCTCATTCATCTTGTGTTTCCTGGCGATCTCGGCCTGATGTTTGAAGGACAACGAACTGTCTGCTCTTACAGCTAAACTCAGCAACGACTGCGTGTCTATGCGGGGGAAGAGACATAAGAACACCATGTCTGAAATATTGTCCCCGCTACCCGGATAGAAAAACGAATCACTAACTTAAATACCCGAATTTGGTTTCTTATACCTCACAACTACTGCAGATACAAAACACATTTTCAACACGTAATTTACTATACGTCATGGAACTACTTTTTTCATTTATAACCTAGTTTTGAATTCTACTGGTCATAGCACAGTGTTCTTTTCGTCGGTGCCTAATGTTTGCAGTACTACCCAGATCCGTTTCGGCTTGTTTCGGACACCAAGTCATGAAAATAAGATTCCCCGTTTGCAAAGGGGATTTGAATCTCGGGGTTTTTTATGTTCGTCGTCTAAAGTTCACGGGAGGCAAAGGGTGGCTATAGTTAAGAAAAGGAATATTTCGCGAGTTCAGTTACCTGCATGTTAGAATCCACTATCCTGTATATACTCAAACTCTCACAGTTTGTCAGCCGCTACTCACAGGAACAGCAGACAATAAATGAGTAGACGGGGCTTGAGTTGGCATAAGGACTTGAGTTGGCGAGTTGGCATAGGAATAGGTACTTGAGTTGGCATAGGAATAGGTGCATGAATTGGCATAGGAAAAATGGCATGAGTTGGCATAGGAATAGAGGCTTGAATTGGCATAGGAGTAGAGACTTGAGTTGGCATAGGAACGGGGATCCTATGCGTGGCATTGAACTCACGTAATTTTCCTTACCCTAGCTAAAGCAGATTCACCTTTTAACGATTTCAGAATCTAAATTCTTCATGTTCCTTTACCTATATTAACGCAGTTTTTTCTACCGGTGCCGGGAAAGACTCGAATATCATAATTGAATTAGTCATTTGAGAAACAACGTAAATCAATTTTCTATCAAAATGAATTGTGGGTGTTCTAATTTTGTACAGAAGTAGTCAATGACATATGATGTTTCTCAAATGAACCCATAATTATGTACCTTGCTACGCTCACAAGTGACACTTAATGTATTTTAATAACACATGTATTTACCTCTACTAAATTGTAACAACCACAACAAATTTTGGTAGAAAACAGACTTGTTGTTTTTCAAATTACTAATTAAATTAATATGAAACCTTAAGAGAAAAAATATAGTTTTTATGGAAGATATTATGCTTAACTGTCGAAGAAATTTAAGTTTTTGAAACATAATATTTAACATCATATTGATTATATTTGTTCAACAATGTTTAAAGTAAAAATATAATAAAATAGAGTAAATAAAGAAAATTGTTCTCCAGTTTTTTCTCCACCGTAGAGCAGCTTCACCCACGAGAAAAAAAAAACTGATCTCATCTCTTCTTCCAATTTCACACAATTGCCGTAAGAGGAGTCCTGAACGCAAACCTTGGCGCTCCGAGTGAGGTTAGAAGATGGAAGGGGAATGAGAACGCACAAGTGTGTTTTCAACCAGGGGCTTTACGCGGCGCCAGTAAATTTTGTTTGATTGTGACGTCCAGCCATTAGCGCGGCGGGGGATGTGGGAAAGGGAATGAGAGAGGAGACATTCAGGAAGTTTTCCCGTCGTGCGTGACTCCCGCTGGAAGAAGGGGGAAGTTGCGGGATCTGCCGAGGGAGGATGGGCGGCAGTTCTACGTCTGTAGGTATCCCGGAAAGGGGTTGGGAGGGAAGGGTGGAAGCACGCCGAGGCTGATAAACAAATGAACGCTGCACGCCCCACCCACTCCGACTACACCCAACCCCTTCCAGCGGGCAGAGATAGCACCAGATGGCACACAAACGTATGTTTGCCAAAGGGGTGCGGTGGTGATGGTAGGTGCGGGCCTCTGGTTGGCAGTGTAGAACCATGAGGTTTTGGTGGGGGTGGATGTTGCAGGGGATGGTGGGGTGGGGGCGTTACCGAGAAGATAGCGACCCTAGGAAACTCTTGATTGCGTGTCCCGGCGCTCGCTTGGCGTGACTACGGACACTCAATTTCCCAAGCCGGGACAAAAGACAATTTCTGTCTCTGTTACTCCCCCCTCTCTCTTTCCTTTTCTTCGACTACTCCTCTGTTGGCAGGCTTGGACGTTCTGTATCGCTGCGAAGCATTGTTGAAAAAATATAGTATAGAAGATTCCTGTAGGTACAGGTCTGAAGGGATTTCCTACAATTTAATGTCATTTGCATTTAAAACTGATCAGCTCTCGTCAGACAACTTTTTGAGGCTTCAGGTTGTCCTAAATTTGCTTGAAATATAGGCTATCTTCCAAACACATGTTTTAAGAGGGAAGAACTAGAACGCACATTTTATAAGACTTATCAATTCAGTAGTGTTTCATTAATTAAATTATTTATCCTGAATGAATGTAAATATATACGTGTAAAATAAAGGTATTATGTAAGAAAAAAGTAGCCCAGAAAGTTGTACATAATGTTTCGATTGTTGGAATGACATATCTTCTTAAGAACAGACCTCCTTCCTACCTCCTAAGACCCGAGTGCTCTTCGAGCCTTTTGCAGTTACAAGCAGGTACAAAAGAAAAGAAAACATTTGTGAAACGGTTAATGTGTATGGACAAGAAAGAATGGGTTTGGGTAGCTTGTAGTTTATAGGAATACCAAAAAGTGTGAAACGCTTACATTGCATGTCTCCACAATTTATTAGTTTCGTCGTGCCTGCCCTGTAATTTATTGCTTGGTCCTGAACCGTACGTGTGTATAGGAGTGTTGTGAACTTGCGTATTGCGAAGAAATTATAGTGCGTATCCCATTAAAGTACATGAAAAAAGTAGAACGTATGGAGAAAATACCACCTTTGTGAGTGAGAGAGATTATGGTCAGCGCTTAACATCGAGGTCTTAGCGCTTGTAAAGGGTGACATGAGGTGAGTATGGAGCAGCACAGGAATGAAAGGCCGGGGGAAACGGGAGATCCCCGAGAAAACCGGCCGGCCAACGGTATCGTCCGACACGATTCCCACATACGAAAATCTGGGGACCGACCCTGCTGGGAATAGAACCCGGATAGCCTTGGTGAGAGTTGAATGGTATGACCATTGGGCCACCGTGGCCCCTGCAACCTTTGTATTGCAATGATACGCTAAGGTGTTTCTCTTACTACGTACAGGATAATTACTTCAATTTCATGCATATGA
This sequence comes from Medauroidea extradentata, assembly GCA_003012365.1. Classification (NCBI taxonomy): domain Eukaryota; kingdom Metazoa; phylum Arthropoda; class Insecta; order Phasmatodea; family Phasmatidae; genus Medauroidea; species Medauroidea extradentata. The sequence goes on along the minus strand of PNEQ01079612.1, from coordinate 16,438 downwards.
AGTTTATCAGACATATTTACCGTGTGATTAAATTCTCTCGAATCAGTAATCTTCTAAGTGCTACAGAAAAAGAGAACTTTGGCAAGAAAATTGAGACTGCATGAGAGAAAAATAAGGAAATCAACATTATTACTGCGCGCGTTTTTTGGAGCTCAAGACCGGAAAGAAGTGAGTGGCCGATACGACACCACTGCAAGGACACCAGTAACATTGGCCTCTGCACATTTTATTACCACTTTCCAGCAACACATTATAAAAACTCACTGAATTGTACAACGATAAATACAGGTAGATCGTTCGTGAGCTGATGGTTTGTCGAGTCGTTTATGTTCCAAATATGGGGCTTTAAGAGTGCATGGTAGATAAATAAACGCTGAAAACGTAAATTGTTTTCTACGATTTTTATGACGCCAATGTGGATAAAATACTCAATGACAATCCTAGATAATGGTATTTGCCAACTTTGTGAGTAAAATATTTATCCAGAATTACTAATTCGTTACGCGTGATCTCTTGCGCCGCAGTTAAATGCACGAGGTTCCGGCGTCAGAGATTGTGCCTCAGAAGTTCGAAACACTGAAAACTATTTTGTTTAAAACGTTGGCTAAAACTATTATCTACGATTGCTATTGTTTGATTTTCGCAAATTGGCTTCAAGGAACCTACAGTTATAGGTTTATGCTTTTAGCGTTGAATTATGTACCACACCCTCTTAACTTATTCCTACTTCATTTCATCTGTAAATTACTTTTATTAAAATTATTATTCCCGAGAATTATAGTTACGTGGAAGCACAGTTCTTACACGACGGCGGTGATTATTAATGATATGTCACCGTATGCTTGCAATTTTTTTCTTTTAGGGGCTTTTTTATTAGGGCTCAATTCTCTTTCTCCCTCTTTTTTGCTGTCTCTGTCTCTTCTCTGTTTTCTCTCTTTATATATATATATATATATATATATATATATATATATATATATATATATATATATATATATATATATAAACGAGATTAAGCGGATTTGCTCAAGAGTTTCTGCAATGAAACAGACTGCACGTATAGGACTGACCACGGCAGCACGGCTGGGACTTCCAGTATTAGAGTATAAAGGAAGGAATCACATCACAGACACCAATTTCACGCTTTGTAGGCGGAAGATATATTTTTAGCCATTTTCCTTTTCGGAAAAGCTGCAAGGACAAAAACGAGTTTCCTGAATTCCATTCTTTTGTCGATTACCGCGGTGCTTCGGTACACTAAGAGTCGTTATAGTAGTGTTGTTTGTAGATTATTTAGGGAGATGCCTACTTTGAAGCCATTTTGCGATCAGGGATAATGCCATACGTGTTAAATTATATTCAGTGTGGCTCAGTACCTCTCAAACCTACATATACAGTACCAGTGACTTTTTTGTTAATTTCGACGAGGTAAATATTCTACAGGATCTTTTAGAGTGTTCGTTAAATACCCTGAAAAACAATTAACATACAGCTATTTTTGCTATAAAAAACCACTCTATTCTGACAGTTTTATCCCTGTAGCAATAGTATCGTTTATGTATTTGCAAAAATATGATTTCTGTCCGAAAGTGATATCAAAAATGACTGAGCACCCCTGAATACAATTTAACATGTAAATGCTTGCTCGCGTTACGGTTCTCGGGTTGACAGCAGCCTGAAGACAAGTTATATGTTGAAGAAGTAATTTTGCTTGATGCAAGGAAAATAAAATCGCTCTGAAAACATTGGAAGGAAAAACATTTCTGACACCAAAATTACGTCTTTTGAACTTTTCTACTATATGCATGAATGTACATTTACTGAATGAAAAGAGTCTCAAATATTTTCTATAGAAAATATTTCCACTGTGCAAGAATATGAATATTACATTACTACAAATATGACGGACTCGAACTCAAACATCTTGGTCTGGAAATATAGCGACACTGCCCAGCCATTCTGTAGAATATAATTCGCCAATGAGCGGTAGCTGACGGGCACGCTACAACGGGCATGACCAATTGGTAACGACATGAAAATTCGGAGTTGTTATTTGGCGATATATTAGAATACATCGACCTATGCTTACCCGTACAAACTCCTTAACGTTACTGCAGGCTCCGGGATATCATTAGAGGCAATTATTTTTGGTGAAATGAATTATGCAACATGTTGTTTCAATGCCTCACGTTCACATCTGCAGGTCTGGTACGTAGTTATTGTCAGCGTGCATCGTATAGAGGCGTCACTCATTTGACTGTGCCAATGAGAATAACGTCACTGCGGCAACACACGTCTGTGATTTGCGGGTAGATCCCAGATATGTTGAGAGTTAAAAACAACCAATCACTGACCATGAAGCAGAGCTGAAACAAAATGTTGCATTATTATTTTCACCAAAAATCATTGCCTGTAGACATCATATCGTTGTGCGCACGTTTTTTCAGGACAGAGAGCAATTTACAGCTAACCTTCAGTCATTGGTTGATGAAGATCTTCAAGCGCACCACTCATAACTGCTGGCCTACAGTAGAAGTCACGTGAGCACAAGGTAACTTAACCGAGCAAGGTGGCGCAACGATAACGCGTAGGACTCGCATTTCGGAGGCCGCGGTTTCGATCCCCGCCTCCGACCATCCTGCTTTCGGTTTTCCATGGTTTCGCGACAGACTAGAGCGCTTTGGAGACTGCTTTGACGCTAATGATTTTCGCGTTTTTTTTTCTTTCCACTTTTTCTAACAATAAAGTTAACAAACAAACAACTGTGGTACTTTTAAAACTTTAACAGCAATCGTTATGATAAAGTTAGTTGCGATTTTGACAAACTTAATGTTGAGAAAGTAGTGGTTTTAAAGAAAAAATAAATGGAACAAAATATGGTTGTTTTCCTTTGTTTTACAGTAATATTTCTTCAGCGTAGGCTAAGATAAAGAGCCTAATTTTTTATTTGTCGTACAGAATGCATTTCACTGTGTTACTGTGTGATCATGTACACGCACGCGTAAACAAAACGCTGTTCCACGTCGATTCACTTCTGTATAGGCCTATCCGCACATTCTGCGAACAGAAATCCTAGACGTGGTTTAAATTCGGAAGCGAACCGAATGATTATAACGATAGCGAAAGTGTGTTAGGCCTATCTCAACTATAGATTGTTCCTCGCAGTGGATATTACGAAGGTACAGTAACTTTGTGAAGGGCCATATATTGTCTCTCTTCCTTCGCATAGATCAGTGCTGTAGTTTTCCACGCTAAATGAGACGCCATCTAAGGAACCTTCAGGTCAACGTTTGGGCTTGGCACCGCCATGAGCGCTCAGAGACTTGGAGACCAGCCGACCGGCAAATCGAAACATTCGTTTTATCTTCCCTACTCCCTAATGCACCCCTTATTCTTCTTTCGCTATCCTTCGCTGCAGATCGAAAGTTATATTGTAATGTTTTGTGCGAGTGTTATAAAAAATCGTTAATATTCAAACTTGTTAAATTCATGTCAAATGCGTCTAGGAACAAATGTGATTCATGTTTGTTTACAGATGCTTGTATTCCAGAACCAAATAAATATCGGCATTGTACCGCTTTTTTTTGTTCTTTCATGATTTGGTTATCCAAACTATTTATTTTTGTGACACCACAAACAATTACTCACGAATGGACAAAAACTTAACATAAATAAAGTTGAATTTTTATATATGCGAGCAGTTTATAAAATAATACAACAATTATTTGTAGAGTTAAAATTTGTGTTATCAAAAAAAAAATTTGGTTTTATGAACAAAAAAAATGTTCAGTGTACACTTAAAGAAATGGATACTAAATATTTGTTTGAAAATGACGAAATCAATATTTTCTTGAGCTAACAAAATAATTTCCTACCAAATATAGAATACCAAAAGCAGCATATCTGATTTTGTTCACCCAATCGAAGCAGCAGTTTATTGGTAAAATACTTACACACCTGATGCAAGTGTAATAATTGTTTAGAATCACACAAATGTACTGTACATCTTGTGCTACCAACTAAACCTTAATGTTTGTGCGTGGTGTAATTTGCTAGCATGCCTCAAGTGTTATTTTGTCATTCCTGTGACAATTAACATTGTAGCTGTAAGTATACATGCATATAATGATTACGGACCGGAAAAATTCGCGTATTCACTGACCTGTAGACTAGCCTCCAAGAATCTATGTTTACTGAAAGAAATAATGTTCGAATGTGTCAAATACAAAAGTTCTGTCTTGGTCGTGGATGCAAATGAAACGATCGTCTCATTGTGTGCGATCCCGGGTTCAATTCTCCATGCTTCAACTTAATATTTCTAATGGCTCTGCAGAAAATCGATGCACAGTCTAATCAAATATTTAGTTAAACTGACCAACTATTAATCTTGGCAACTACATAAAATCAACAGGGTAGTTTTGTTTCAGCAGCAAAAATATTTATTTCGCCATACACAAACAAATTATTTGGATAAATGTTGTTTAAGGGGGATGGAGCGCCAAAGCAGTGAATTTTCACAATTTTCGACATATATTTTCCCCCAGCTTATTATCAAAAATCAAGGTTCGATAATCCGGAAATGATGCTTTTGTACAGCTTATTACATTACTACATAATCACAGACTGTCTTATTTTTTGAGGACTGATGGCAGATAGGAGAAAGAGACATTTTTCCTATCTGCCATCACTGCTCCATAAATAAGAAAGTCTGTGACTATGTAATAAAGTAAGAAGGTGTACAAAAGTGTAATATACGGATTGTCGAGCCTTGATTTTCTATAATAAGTGAGGGGAAAAGTTATGTCGAAAATTGTGAAAATTCACTGCTTTGGCGCTCCAACCCCCTTAACTCAACTAAACCGTTCACTTGGCGTAAACTCACAAGGTCTGCTGTACAAAATACTAAAGAAGTGTGTTTGGGGCGCATCGTGCTAATTTCGACCTACTAAATTTCTCCCAAGCAACTTGATTGCTGCATCCCTTGCTACGAGGAGTGCGCTGAAAATCTCGCGTGAATCTCTCATATACGTCGTTCCCTGTTGCTTCCGGCCGATTTCAACGGCCTCCTAGACGATCACGACTCCTCTCAGTTCTGACTTTGAATGGTTTACTACCTCGCAAGTAGTAACTTTTCTGTCGTGCTTTATTTCAGTGTCTAGCTTCGTTGTACAATATTTACTTTGTGCAGGATCGTCCGGTGTCGCACACACGTGATAAAATGTGCCGCTATTCAGGAGAACGTGTTATGAGAATAAACGTTGAATGAACGGAGCATACTCTGTTTTCAGGAAGTCCTAAATACGCCTTTTCAAACACGGACATAAATGCGTTATTTTCGATAATTTTTTAATTAGCTAAAACGTAATAAAATATACAAAGAGAATATTTTAAAAGAATAAATTAATTTACCTTTTTTAAGTTGGAAGCATTCTAAATATTTCCAAGGTTTCTTTACCGTGAATTATTCTATTTTTGGGATTACAAGAGCTTTGGTATATGTGTAAATATATGGAAAAATTATTACTCAGGCATGTACTTATAATAAAGAATATAGTAAATTTTATATATATATATATATATATATATATATATATATATATATCCGATGCCTGTTATTGGTCTGCAGACAGCTACGTTGTGACAGACGTACATCAGCCAAACATATGTGTTGCCAATAACTACAGAGTTTTCAAGAGTATGTTGGCATAAAACATTTTCGCGGTATACCATCATCTCTAACGATTATATAGTTGTATACCTCTTAAAACTAATCAAAATTATAAGAATTTTCTTGTTTATATTACGAGTGAGGTAAACCAGTGGGTCCGACCGCTTGGCTCAGTGGTTAGCGCTCCTGGCTGCTGGGTCAAGGATCCTGGGTTCGATTCCCGGCCGGGGAGATGACATTTACAGTTACTTCCTCGGGTTCAGGACTGAGTGTTTGTGTTCGTCTTGTCTGTCTGCCACACGCCAACGTCCAATTACGTCACTTACACGAAGCAAACAGTCACTGGGGATTATATGACATAGACTCACTTAAAGGGGGGAATGTTTGGTGCAGTGGCAGGGCCTCGCCATTGTATCAAACATTTTTTTAATTAAAAAAAAATGTGGTAAAACATTCGCCTCGCATTCGGGAGGACTCGGGTTCGATCCCTGGCTCCGGCCATCCATATTTTGGTTTTCCAGGGTTCTCCGAGATCCAAGTGAATGCTGGGAGTCACTTCTGTCACGCGTGCAAACTTATTAAACCGGGCTTAACTGCTTACAGACGATATGCAGATGTTCGGTAACGGCGCACCAAAGTTAGCATTGGCCGAGTCAAATGTAGGAATGCCAATTACGTACGAAGAATGATGGATACAAAAAAAATTTGCATGTAAAACAGTCCATTTTCCGTGTTAAATCACTATCCCAACAGATAAATAGCTCGCATTCCCAAACAGCGAAACGATCTATTCGCGATCAGCAGAGGGATCTTGAAATTCACGGATTCAACTGGCAGCGGCTTGGATTTCTTTGTGCTTAACAGGCAGTGGCCTAACTCGATCATCCATCACTAGAGGCATACTGTTTTTGCGTTATTAATTCGCGGTAAGCAGAACCATTACCTTTTTGCGGAAATAATTTTTCAACCGTTTGTTTCAGTTCCTTACGTGCACGTCTGCAGTTCTGCTTCATGGTTATTACCAGAGTGTTTTTGTGCAGAGTTGTTATTCATTTGACTGTACCAATCAGTACACGGATAAATGCGACACGTCACGTTTGTGAACTGTGGGTTTAACCTGAAGACGCTGGGTGTTACGGCATCCAATCACTGACCACAAATCAGAGACGCATGTGCGCACGTATGGCCCTGAAACAAAGTAGGGCAAAAATCTGCTCGCGAAAAGTTTATGGCCCTAGCGGTACGCTACTCACCCGAACACACTCCGTAACGTTATCGGCTGCAGGCCTTCGTATTTATATGACGAAATGATCCTTGCACCAGTCGGGTTCAAAGTATGTGCATATCTGCAGTTCCGCTTCATGGCCACTGAATGGATGTTTTGATCCTCAATTGACTTGGCGTTTCACTAGCAAATCACAGACGTATGCTGTTACGATTGCCTTATTCTGTTTGGTGCAGTCAAAATGGGATACGTAACTTAACAAAGACACGCTGCCAGTAACCATGGAGCAAAGCTGCAGACCTGCACGTAAGGCATTCGAACAAAATGGTGCAGATATTTTTTCGCGACAAAATCGTGGCTCTTGAGGAGTTAGCTCCAAAAAGAGAACTTCTACAGGTATGTCCCCTTTTTTGTGGAGAACAGTTAAAAATAACCGCAATATTTTGTTAATGGGTGGTATGTGGTATTTTAATTCTCCGAGTTGGAAGCACTGATTAACAAAAGATGTGTTCCAAATCTGTATGTGCCCCTTTTACATAGAACATTTTTTAAATGTACATCAAAGGTATATAGGATATGATGATATATTTGGTTGGCAGTGTCGTACATTCTGAATATCAGCTACATTGTAATAAACCAATATTAACACCGCTATGTATTCAATACATTCAATCTTAATTTCTGAGATTCGCCATTTTTTCTTTATGCGATTTTTGGATTTAACTCCTCAATTATAGGTTATCGTAAACCGGGGTTACTTTGTCCACTGAAAATGTTAAATTTGGGGTCTTGTGGTATATAAGTAAATAATTGGAACCTAGTATTTTTCTTCGCAAAACAACATAAATACCAACATTTTGGGTGAGGCAAAATAATGCCGGCTTACGGTAGTAAGAATTTTAGAACTAACCTTAATTCATTGGTTGAGTTAGTTCTTCCGGTGTTCCACACATATTGCCCGCGAACAGCAGAAGTCAGATTGCGCACAGTAACTTAAGAGTCCAATCTGGTACTACATAATAATGATACATTTGCAGGCTTATGCTGCAAACGAGTATCAAGCAATAGCGCTACGACTTATTTCCTTATTTATTGCTGGTATACAGTAGTCAAGTGCGTGCTAAGACGTATGTCGTCGAAACACAGAAGTGACAGTGGAGTATATGTTCTTGGCGTTCATGTTGATCTAGAATACCGTGAACTGGGGCAAATTTGGTCCTAGAGGGTAGCTTTGTCTCATTAAAAAATTTGGTTTTTATGTTGTTTAATGAAGAACATTTCAAATTTTATCTGGCCGGATTAAATTAATTTTTTTAAGAGCAGAAATTTAATCATCTGTTTATTAACCAATTGACTCCAAAACTAATATTTTGATTAGGTCAAAGTTACCCCAAAATGCACCAAAGTTGCCCCAGTTTACAGTACATCCGTGAAATTTACGTACCTCTACCGATCGGCGTACAATTAAAAAGAATATAATTTTTGTGGTCTTAACTATTTACAAGAGGTTGAATTTCATGAATTTTTTTTTTTTCAAATATTACTAAAACAAATTTTATAAGACACCTAAGTACTACACGTCTATGAAATAGTAAACAGCAAATATTACTGAAGCTAATGTGAAATTTTCTTCTACTAACATTGCAAAATTAATAAAACAAGGAGAAATATGATATCAACTATGTGGTGAAAGGAACGAGCTCAGAGAATCATACTTTCCTGTACTTTTGTGTCTGAATCACAGTTTTGCCATTAATGAACCATCACAAACCACGCAGATTATGTCAACTACTGTCGTGCATCACAAATTTAACGCAGTCTTGCATAGCCTGCATACCACCTTTGGTTTGTAGTATGTCAGTTATAGTAACATGATGTGTCATGTAATATCAGCTTCACTGTTCCTGAATGGAGATACAACAGGTGTTATAATGTGTTCGTAAACCATAATGTTAGTTTCGGCCATGGAAATATGTGGATCTGTCCATATTCGCAGTTTACATGACGTCCAAACTATTTTTCTTAATATGAGATACGATAACTCAATATTTAGAAAGGTAAAAATTTTCCTTTAGAAACCAATCAGAACGATTTTTACTAGCCGGATAAAGATAACCTGTTGAAAATGTCGCATCATTGTAATGGTTTTAACATCACAATGCTGTTTTCTGCGAATAAGAAATACCATAGCCAAATAAACCCCGTGAATTTATGTACACTTAGAATATAACTCTTTCCACTTCTTCAACCCATTTGCTAAACTTAAAATATTATCCTCATGTGCCTTTTACTAATGTACTCTTCTAGTATAATACTCATTTTAACATATTTAAGATTCATTTTGTTGATAATATTTATTAACAACAGTTAAAACATATGTCAGGGTTGTAAAACAGTTACATGACAGGCTATATAAACAGTAAGGGCCACGTATTCTGTTCTCGCTTCTAACAGCATCATTCCATTCCAATGTTTTATAACCTTAGAACACAAATTGCCGTACAAGTACCAATTTAGTGCTGTAATTTCGTGGCGCGATAAAACTTCAAACAGCTCGCCATCAGTTCCACTCCTGCTATTTCAGCGGGGGTTATTTGATGCATCGTAGCTATTACTACAATGCCATAATTTTCATACCGAAGAACTGCCCTCATTGACTACGTCTGCTTCCGTTTGCAAGAATAACAAGCCTACTGTTTTGATACAGGGAAAAATGTACAAATAAATACGTATACTAGAAAGTGTATCCCAACATGTTAGTTTTTTTTGTATTTGTTTTCTCGTTTTAATCCTTTTTGGTTTATCTAGTTCTTTCAAAAATTTTTGCTGAATAAGATACAGAAATCTTAAAACGTTTATTACGTACGTGTTGTGGTTTTTGTAAGAAATTACCATACATTTGTGGGAATGTTTTTTTAAGGGGTTTCTTAGTTAATACCTGTTTAGGGTGAATATATAAATAATGCAATAAGTTAGTTAAGAATTTGTTCCGCGATTTAAATTACGCTATACAGTACAAAAACAATTACTGTAGACGCGAAGGGAATCAATCGATAACAGTTATAATTATAATAATCTAAGTTATTTAGACACTCAATTTAGCTACAACTACTGGCAAACCTAAATAGACGTTGGTTGCCGAGACTGACGTTATGTAGCGGTTAGGGCGAATGAAGTTGGACCTCTTGGTGCATCTCGGCTTGATGGCGATATCGAGCAGTCAGTCTGTCCCTAAGAATAGATTGACACGCCCCTTTATTGTCTCATGTGTCAACTTGTTACCTCTCCGGAGTGGGGGGATTTCGCTGCCGCATTAAGCCGTGTTTAATGTTATATTTACATGACCGAGTTTGCTTACTGGAAAGCTATTCTAGCCTCCTACTTGCCCTACTTGCCAAGATTGGCTCGTGGTTCATAACAACGTATGCATCTCCTGGGCGAAGTAATTTAATTTATCGAGTATAAAAGTTATTAATAAATATTGACGAGAACTATACTTACCAACTAATGACCTGACATGGTTAAAAAAAATGCAGATTTCTTAATTTAGGCGCTGTTTTAGAGGACTGTGTACTTAGCCGAAAATTAAATAGTTAAACAAGTTAAACAAAAAATCGCATCCTCTAGAAAGCATTTTTCTGGAAAAAATTGGCATTTTCACATTAATTGCGTGCTTTAAAGTAAATAAAAATGCTATCACCGAACTGTACATTTAATGTGTACACACAACAAGCAAAAATTAGCGTGTAAGTCGAGATGCTTTAGATGTTAGATGCGTAGTACAGTAAAGCAAGTATCCCCATACAGATTCGAAACTGAATGCTTCAATGATTAATTATTTTATTTTCAAAATAATTTAATCAAGAATTTATTTATTCGAAAGAAATTTAATATATTAATTTAGTTCTAAAATTGAAACGTAAAATGTAATTTTTTCCTTGTCGCAAGTACAAATACAAGGCTATACCCAATAATTTTACAAAACAATACTTTGTATAGTTTACAAGACTAGCCATGGAAGTTATGCAAGCAATTTCTTTGGCAACTGGATTCCGAAAGATTTTCCTTATAAATAATACAAATAAATTTCACTATATATATGTGTATATATATATATATATATATATATATATATATATATATATATATATATATATATATATACACATATAAATGTTACTTTTTTTAAACACAAAACCATCATCTCGTCATCAAAGTTTAAGACAAATAGCGTGGGTGTTGCACACTTGCAGGTTCAAGCAATAAACACTGCGTAAAACACAGACTGGTTAGATATGCATAAACGCAAGTTGTGAATCGTGTGTCTCTTGTTGGCTAGAGTTTCATTTGTATTATTCACTGTTGGTTACGTAACATTATGGCAGCTGATCGACACAAACCTTTCTGCAATAATGCGGGTCAATTCCGCCATATTGCTGGATAGCATGACTTGTAGCTTTGCTTCTGAATTGCTAGCTATTCTGTAATGCAAGTCTGGGTGATGCGACCCTGGATTGGGCAAGGCTTTGAAGATTCGTACCACAAGAACTTGTTGATTGAACACAAGAATTTACCGCGCGGCAACGAGAGGAGCAAAGACAATGCACAAGATGAAATTGTATGGTTCAAGAATTCGCTGTCCCCATACTTCATCGAATTTTTCTTTCTTCCGTTGAATTTGAAGCCAACCCCAAATGCGCAAAGAAGGGAGAACTGTCCCCCGAAAGGAAACGTCGTTATGCAAATGAATTCCAACTGGGCCAATACGATGCCTAATGAAGAGTGGGTTTGCATGTTACCCAAGGGCTTTGGCTTCAGTCACGTTGTTTATTCCTCTTCGCATTTCTGATCTCTCTCTCTCTCTCTCTCTCTCTCTCTCTCTCACACACACGTTTTTGGGAGTGTTCCTTTAAAGAAAATTTTTTCTCCCTTTCGACAGACCAGCTTTCGTTCTGCATTGAAATTCTAGAAGAAACTTTTCTTCTCTCCCCAGTACTTTTCCTGGTCTCCTTTTATCAACATCGTCGTATTAATCCTGTTTTTTTTTTTCGAGGGAAAGAGTGACTGTACTCGAAGCAAATTAAGAAGTTTTTACTTACAGGTTTTCTGCAAAGTTTTAATTGCTACATTTTATTCAGCTAATATCCAATTGACAACAATAAAAAATTACCTATGTATATATTCTTAGCGTAGTCGACAAATTCGCGTGTTCAAGGTCTAACTTCGAATACGAAATACTGTACAATGTGTGGGTGTATACAAAATGTTATGTGTATTTTAGAAAACATTCGTTCTCGCTTAAGTCGTTATAGGAAGTACGCTTTCATAAGATGAGCATGCACGAAAAACGTGAACGCCTAGTTGTTAAGCAGCTTGTACATAAATTACTTAATCTGACTGCATAGAGCATACTACTACAAACTAATTAATGAACAGGATTTTTGTGATAAAAAGACTAATTGTCTAGGGAACACGAGAGATATGTTTAAAAATGCCACTCTGTCGATGTCGACACTGTTGAGTGGATGTTAACAGCTTAGATGAATCCTCTGGAACCATTACTTGTAAGATTGCATGTTGTGCAGGGCAATTGTTAATGATGAAGCCTTTCCTATTTATAGTTAAAATATTATTACTTTCAGGGTATAACTTTCGAGTTTCTAAAAATAAACCTTAATGGATACGTCCAGGGTTTAATATTCCGTGTTTTTAATTTGCAGTTGTTTTCTAACCAATATGTGTCGTATCTTTGCGACTTGCATCACTACCGTAGGTACTGTTTCCATCAGTTCTCGAGGTTTTGAGTTATTCGAATTATTACGCCTCGTTTGTTTGATTATTATTCGAATTATATATGTTTTAATTTTCTTGTATAATGCGTAGCGAAATCATGCTGCGTTGCATCGTTCGATTTTTGTAAAGGTTGTTTTGAAATTGTGCTCATCGTTAGAGCACAAAACCTTTTACTGGGTTTACGAAAATGTTACTTTTCAACTGAATGCTGTTGTACACCTCGTGCTCTAGCTGCATTCCAGCGTGTTACAAGAAATAATTTATTTAGGAAAATAGTAAATAATCCCAAACATGTTAAGACTTTCGTGACGATTGAAATAGACAAAAGTGGCCTCTTCAAACTGCTACATCTCGAAACTAAATAACTGAATAAAAGTCAATCTGAAACGCAGGCATGCTTTGGGCTTTGCTGTGTCGTAGCGTCCAATTAAAATGTAGCCTCGCTGCTAAAATTCACATTCGGGCGGGATGCTACTGGAAGTCTGTCGCCACGTAACGGCCATGAGTCACTATACGCGCTTACTAGTGTTGCTTTTAACTCGCCCTAGATTGCGTTCACTGTAAAAAAAAACTTCCTAAATAGTATTCAAAAGTTTTAAACCAGTACACAGTATGACCAGGGCCATGAAATATTCGCGAAAAGATTTTGGACCAAATTGATTTCAGTGCCTTACGTACGCATCTGCAGTTCTGCTTCATGATCAGTGATTGGATGTTCTAACTCTCGAGTGTCTTGGGGATCTACCCTCAAATTACAGACGTGTGGTGTTGCAGTAACCTTGCTGTGATTGGCGCAGTCAAATGTGAGACATCACTTCACACAGACACTCTGCCAATAACCATGAAGCAGAGCTGCAGATGTGAACGTAAGGCACTGAAAGAAACTGGGGCAAAATTCTTTCCGCGAAATGTTCATGGCCCTAAGTATGGCACACTTACTGGCGCCTCTACACTATCGCCGAGCGAATCGCCGAACGATCCGCCGAATGTATTGGCGAATCATTTGTGTACGAATGTACACATCTGCACATTCGCCGAACGTGTCGACGAATATGAATGATTAAGTCAAAGTGAATCACATGTAAAAATGTTGAAGTCAGTTCATTACTCCACTCTATCATTTTCGCTCATGTACAGACGTTTAGATCACAGCTCGCGTGATTCTCGTTCGACAGTAAACAAACAACTATACTATGTTCGGCGAATGTGCGGCAGGACGCACTCGTGTTCGGGAAGAGCCTCCTGTGATGCGTGCACAAAAATCCGACTCTGGACGGATCGCCCCTCGGCATTCGGGGCGCGAGCACTAACAATAGACGAATATCTGTCTACACACTCGCATTCGGGAACATTCGGCGAATGTTCGGCTGTGTGTAGAGGCGGCATACCATGCGTCAGCTTGTAAACAGAGCAAATTGTCAGAACTGCAACATTGTTACTGTACACGTCTGGTAACGCTAGTGTTTATTTGAATGTTTGCTAAGAATATATACGATCGCTAAAACTGACGTATAGAAGACAATTTTACCATACCTACTTTCTTAACACTCGTTTATATCGGAGTACTTAACTGACTGATATTTCTACAGCGTTGCTCACATGCGAAAAAACAATCCAGGTAAGTGTTTTCGTCCTGTTGTGTGATATAAGTGTTTACGTGTGAACCTCAAACACCGTATCTATTACAGAAATATTTTTTTTGTTCTAAGTAAAGGTAAATAATTATTATTTATGTACGCGGTATTTGACCTATGTCATATCAAATAAAATCAAACATGGTTAAAACACTGACACTGTTTTTTTTTAATTTGGCGTGCAGTTTACTTAAGATAGTGATATCTAGATCCTGAAATATGTATTACAATACATTTTGCCTTCGACACGTGCAATAATATCATATTGTTCCGGATCTAGTTCGCGTTCTATTGGATTACCAGTTCTTTCGACGCCTGGAAGCACGTGGGCTCGAATACACATTACCGCCTCTCACCAATTGCTTCATCACGTCTAAACGCAATGAGCTCAACAACTAGTACATGTCTTCCCCTCGACGAATCCCCTTAGTTAAGGCTACTCTGCTAGCGAAGAAAAAACAAGCAAGTAGATTTTTTAAAAACTCTTTCTTTTTATCCGTGATTAAGGCTTCAACTCCCTTACAGTGCATTGCAACCGAATAACATTTTACTGGAACTGGTAGTTTTTTCGCGGCAGTTTGTTGAAGATTAAGCTGAATTGAGGTGCTGCAGATTGGCTAACAAGTGCGTTAAGAATAAACTTGTGTTTAAGGTGAAGTGTTAAACAATTTACTTTATTCTTCAGTTTTCGAGTCATAACGTGTATTCAAGTTGTGTTATAAAATTTTTCTCTTTCCCTGATGAACTGCATGACATAAATAATAATGGAATAATTCGTTAATTTGTCATGCAGAATCACTGCTAGGGAGTTACAGCTTTACTTTCAAGAATGATTAAAATTCCGATACAAAATGAACATACAACGCTGTTATGATCTCCAAAATTCATCACAAATATATTCTACGCCCCAACATTGCCACATTTACCGAACATATTTTAATCCAGGAGTTACTGCAGAAAATCAATAAATTTAATTTTGCATCTAACTCTCCCCCTTAAAAAGTGAGAATCACAGGCAATTAGTAAACGTCACTGAATTAGTGAAATGCAATTGCAGCAACAACCATTTCGGCTTAACGAATCTACTTTCCACTTCGGGATTAATGCATGTACTTAGTACTATAAATGTTTTTTAACTCATATTCAGTTATTCAGAAAATTTTCTAAATTACTTATTGAATTGTATTTTACCAAATCTTTGTAAGTAAAAAATTTGTTGTTACCCTGCAAGCAGTTTGTTTACTCCAATAACTAATCTTATTTACATAAACATGCCAGAGAGTAGTCATGTTTCTCGAAAGTCAGAACTTAAAACGAAAATATTAGTAATTTACGCAAAAATTCAGTAAGGTACCTGGACCAAATAAGGCCATGCATACCAATTAGGCCATATGGTTGTTGTAAAAATACTGGCAGTGATGAGTGGGTAGTAGTGGCGTGCCCTTGTACGCAACTGCCATCTAGCGGGAAAACAAGAAAACATAGGACGCTATTTCGTTTAGTAGCCACGATATGTGCGTCAGTCTCCTTCTTGTTACGACGCGAAGTGGCTGATGTAATATTTTGGTGAGTAAATATTGCGTCAATCTATGTAAATAGTACAGAAAACTAACAAGTTGTATATATATTCTTACAGCTCTGTTTGTCTACTTTCGAATGCAATATTAATACTAAACGTTTTTTTGTAGTCATTAGGATATAGAAGCAAAAAAAGGCACCATATTGTAATTGTTCCTATTAAGGCCAAGAAGAAAATGGAAGCGTGTGGACCAACAAGGCTACTTGGCCTTATTGGTCTACACCCTCTAAAAACCGTATTTATAGTGGAGCATGTACATCAAAAAGCAATGTCAAGGGTATGGTAGATCTTAATGATATGGCACCAAGGTCACGCAATTTGCCAAAACGGACATCATACAACCAGGTTCCCAAGAAACGAGTTTCGCATGACGATTGTGGTACTCCTAGCACAAGTGGCATCAACACAAGGAAAGACAGTTGGTATTGTCCCGTCTGTGAAATTGATGAAGTAGCCGACATGATCTTGTGTAAAACATGCTTGGTGTATTTTCATGAGAAATGTGTTGGCATTACAAAGCGAGGCAAGATAGGTAATTG